>JAAMXV010000530.1:0-33784 GCA_019693495.1 Axilococcus clingmanii
GTCCTCCCTGTGCACAGCAACAGACTGGCGAGCCAGCCGAGCTTGCCTGTGGCAGCAAAGCCCAGTGGGCACTACCCAACAGTACAAGAGGAGCCAGATTCTGACGTAGAATCAATAGCAGACTCAATACTATCTGAGGATGGAGTAAGGGAACATCTGAATTTGGACTCCGATGATGACGACGCCAATGATATAAAGAGAACCTATAAACTTAGGGTTGGTATTATGGAGGGCACTACTTTTCTCAATGATTACATTGTGATTGACACTCTAGGAAGAGGAAGTTATGGTAAGGTAAAGCTATGTTTAAATGTGGGGGATGATTGCTTATACGCAGTTAAGGTTGTCGATAAGCGAGTGATGACCCAGGTTGCAAAATCTAGGACGTTGCAGAAGGGAGTACGCCGAGCATCCTTGGATACTAAAATAATACAGAGACCTCCAAACCCTCTGGAAGATCTTCAGAGAGAAATACAGATTATGAGGTCTATAACTCATCCAAATTTGGTCAAGTTGTTTGAAGTCATCGATGATCGGGAGGCAGGGAAGCTGTTGATGGTGGTCGACTATTGCGAAGGAGGAGCCCTGGTGAGACCAGGACAACTCAATCCAGAGAGACCTTTACCTGAGGCCATCGCTCAATTTTATTTCAGGCAAATGGCTGAGGGGCTTGCCACCTTACATGCTGCGGGCGTGGTCCATGGCGATCTGAAGCCAGAGAATATTCTTCTATCTGGTGACTCCAGCGTCAAGATTGCCGATTTTGGACAGAGTAGGATCATACAGGGGGTTGATTTAATGGATTGTACTGTGGGTACACCTGCGTACTTGGCTCCCGAAATATGCGCCGGCGAACCGTACAGCGGGAAATCTGCAGATATGTGGGCCATGGGTGTCTCGCTGTATGTCTTCATGTATGGAAAAGAGCCCTACTCAGCCGACTCGATTGCTGAGCTGTATGAGAGAATAGCCACAGAACCGGTCCAATACCCAGAGAATGTCCCCGTCTCTCTAGAGCTGCAAGATCTGCTGGGAAGGTTATTGTGTCGCATGCCTGAGAAGCGCTTGACTGCGGAGGAGTTGATCAGACACCCATGGGTGGTGGATGAAGATTGGTCATCTTTGTTGCCTGGGATCTATGGAGGGGGAGACTCCATGTATGGGGATGAAGGCACTACTTTGGGAGATTCTCCCAGCAGCCCAACGAATTTGGATGCAGCTCAGGTTGCTGCGGTCGTCTTCCCAGAGATGCAGAGTGTGATTGACGGGGGCGCAAGCGCCTCCACCTCCACTTCAATGATGGTGCCCCAACCCTCATCAGTGGTGGATGCCCTTGCCAGAGCAAATACCAAACAGAATGCATTCGCTTTGCATCCCTCTAAGAGACTCCATCCCTTGGCACGAGACTCGATGATTTGGGGTAGCTCTGCAGACGTCATGCCTGGGGTGGTGGGTGATGATGATGACAAGGATGAGGATGTGCACGACGAGGAACAGGAAAAGGAAGGAAAACATTTGAAGGCAATTGATGAAAATGCCGACACTTCAGGACCTTCCTTCTCCACTCTCGTGCAGAAACAAAAAGGACCAGAGGACGATGCTGGCAGCGCCATTGTAGATACCAAGGAGGACTGTGAGGACTATTCCTCAGAGCCTCACAGTGGCCCCTCCTTAACATTTTGGAGGCAGATAAGCAGGCTATCATCTTCAGCTATGTCACGGAGGGAGTCTTCAAACTCCGTCCAACCAATGGCAGCGCCCAGTCCATTCGACACCATGCTACCTGGCCTATCCTCCTCCTCCTCTTCTCACGGCATCGTCGGTAAAAGCTCAGCTGTGTCAGTGGAGGCTGCGCTGGAGTTTATGTCCTTCCAACCTGGTGATGTCCTGCCATTGAAGACCCCACTGAATGGCTCACCCATTATGTACTACATAGATCAAGGGGTTGTGGAGCTCCATTGGGAAGCTGTTCTCCCAGTAGCATTGTCAACTGTGCTGACAAGTAGAATGTCAAAGGCAGCACTGGCGGCTACCGAGACTGACACTCCTAAAGGAACAGCTGCCCCCGCAAGCACGGCACCTTCACACAATGAATTTGACACGACGGGAGACAGATTGAACTATCTAGAGACATTAGATTCTGTTATAGCAGGGACCAGGATTCACTACCTAGGACCCCGTTCATCTCACGAAGAGTTGGAGAGAGCCACCACCTCCACACTCATCACAGCATTACACAAAGCGACGGAGAGGGCAGAAACTCTACTAGAAAATGCCAGTCTGGGAGGGGTTGACAATTTATTAGTGAGCACCAGAGGACAACAACAGTTTTGTGGGATACTAAGCATGCTGGATGAGAAATTCCTGGCTGACAAGTGGAGGGCTAGCATTGTAGCCAAGGAAGAGGTGCATGCAATAATGATGACTAGAGATGGCCTTGATGTATTTCTGACTCAGAATCCTCTGGCTCAGGTTCACTTAAGAGCTGGAATGGCAAAAACGAGGGCAGAAGTCACAAGATTAGAAGCTCTGGAAAGGATTGCCGAAGTGCAACATAGGAAAAACCTAAAGATTCTCAAACACGCGTCTTGGAAGCAAAAACGAGCTGCCGCAGAAGCTGCTGCTGCATATAAACAAAGAGTGAGTGCATTATCCAGGAATAAGGAGCATTCCACATTGAACACTGCTTCCCATGAAACTTTTGCACTGGTAAAGAGGCTCAGGGACACATTGAAGGAGGGTCTGTTGCCTCTTCCAGCTGGTTATGGAGGATAGTAGTATAGGATAGTATATACACGGTGGTGGTCACACATTTTGTAAACAAATATGATGGTGCACAATAGTGGTCAGTCGCACCCAAAAAGAAAGGATACCTGTCTGCATCACGAACGAGAAGACCTTGCACTCGCGCTGAAAACACCCACCGAGATAAAATTCCACTTGCGGCCGCTTTTCACAGGTGTAGGTGTGAAGGCATTCACAGAACTTGTTCCATCCCCAATCACTGAGAAAGCTCCATAACCATAACACATGCCTTGCCCAGTTGTCGTGACTGCACAGGAGTTCCAAAAACCAGCATCTGCAGAGGAGTATTTGAAATCTGTCTTGGCCCGCTGAGGCCGGGGCCAAGACCCCTGTTTTGATGGGCCAATACCAAGCTGGCCCCATTCATTATTTCCCCAACCGTAGAGACTACCCTGATCAGTGAGAGCAACCGTATGCTGCCAACCAGCTCCCACAAAAGTGAATTTCAGGGTGCCCCCTGCAGTAAAAACTTTTGTTGGACGGCTTGTGTTGTTATAGGTATTGTCCCCCAGCTGCCCTTGAGCATTATTGCCAAAACAACTGCACCAAAGGAAAAAAGGGTGTCATTGTTTTGTATCATGTAAAGGTACTATGGGGCAATAAATGTGTGCAAGCATCTGACATACTTACAATGCCACCAAATCTGTTGTTATTCCACACGAATGCTCATAGCCAGGGACGATGAATTTCCATCTCTTGGTAGAGGCAATTTTTGTGGGTGTCTTGACAAAAGCGCTCTTGTAGCCCAACCCACATTGGCCTGCATTGCACTGTCCCCAGCAATAACCTGCCAAAGTGTCTTTGTCGACGCCACATGTGGTGAAGTAGCCGACTCCGAGCCAAGCCCACCGTTTCACGTCGGTCTGCAATACCTTGCGAGGGACGGTGGTCCTATACTCATTTGTCTTGTTCAATCCAAGTTGGCCATGGCTGTTTGATCCCCAGCACCAGGCTTCATTGTTGACATCAAGAGCGCATGCAATTTCAGCGCCAGTCGAAACCTCTTTCACTTTCAATCCAATCGGGAGGGCAACTCGAACAGGGGAGGGCGATGCAAGAAGCGACTCATTTCCGTTCCCCAAGGCAAAGTATTCATTGCTCCCCCAGCAATATCCAGTGTTGGCAGCAGATACACCACAAGCAGAGACCACTCCAACGCTCATCCAGATCCAGTTACCGACACGGTTTCTGTCCATAGGGAGGGGAACAGGGGCTGTGAAAGTATCATTCTTGTTACCGGTGCCCAACACTCCATACTCATTGCTCCCTGTAGCAATTGGAATGAACAATGAGGCATGGTAGGTATGCATACATGCCCCCTTCTTTTGCTCAAACCAATTTGAAACCTACCCCAAGAAAATCCTTGATGTGCGATAGGAGCTTGCAGCACCTTGCGAGCTCCTAGGGCACGATGGTCTCTGCAAAGGATGAAACAGACGGTCGGATACCGTTCAAAAATATAAAGCATAGAGATTTGTGACATACTCATTCAGATTTAAATTGTAGGCAAGGGAGGAAACTTGGAAAAAGGCCAGGAGAATGAATAACATTCTCAACACAAATCTACTTCTTTGGAATGGACGATTGCCAGCTTCACGCATAATTTCGGAGCTAATCTGAACATGAAAAATCGACATCTTAAAACATAGTTTCGCAGTCCAGGGGACCATCCCTGCTCTTTTGTTGGCGAATGTGTATGGGACACAGGCACTGCCTTCCATATGTGACTCCCAGGTGAAAGGCATACTCCAGCTGAAGGGAGATTCGGCCAGCCTTATCCTACATGAATTTGGAGGATATTGCAAAGGTAAAAGCAGTATTTACCTGATTGGGATGCCCCCATATTCAAAAGGAAGGAGGAAAGCCCGCCATGGCCAAGGGTCGTCTGGCGAGTCTTTCTTGCAGGTTGGGTGAAATTTCGAATAACATATGCGGTGCACCGAAGGCTTGTAATTGAGGCCAAACTATTAAACCAAGGGTTTAAAACCTCCACTGCAATGAGGAAGGGAGGTGAGAATGAGCACTGGATGCATAGTGGAGGACGTTGTGTCCAGACGTTAGGAAAGGTACTGTAGTCTTCTCATTGGCCACGGAACATGACATTTCGTTCATATGGCCAGCATTATCTAACGACCAGTATATAATCGCAATGAATTGTCTACGATACCTCATTACCTTCGGCCTGTTCTGTTGTGGATTCTATCAATCACTTGTCAATGGCCAGCCTCTTGCCCACCTGTTGCAAGAGGCGGAGAAGCTTCAGGGATGGTTGCAAACTACAAGACGGCATTTACATCAGCATCCTGAACTGAAATTCGAGGTAGGCCTCCCCCTGGAAACAACCCTGAGCACAGTGTTTGCGGGACGAGCCTTATTCATCCAGTGACATCTCTCCCTTTTGCAGGAATACAATACGAGTGCTACTATTCGGAAGCACTTAGATGATATGGGGATTGATTATCAATACCCTGTAGCTAAAACTGGTATTATTGTCAACATAGGGAAGGGGAAACCAATTGTCGCTCTTCGTGCTGACATGGATGCACTTCCGATCCACGAGGAGACTCAGCTCCCTTTTGCCAGTCAAAATCCGGGAGTCATGCACGCGTGTGGTCACGATGCTCACATCACTATGCTTCTCGGAGCTGCAAAACTGCTGAAAGAAAGAGAAGGGGAACTCAAAGGCAGTGTACGACTTCTGTTTCAGCCAGCAGAAGAAGTTGCAAGGGGAGCAAAACAGATGATACAGGAAGGAGCATTGAACGATGTCTCTGCTGCCTTTGGTCTGCATGTAGTTCCATTTCAACCCTCAGGAAGGGTGTATAGCAAGAAGGGGACAATAATGGCTGGTTGCATCAAATTTTGCGTGACTGTCGAGGGACGAGGTGGGCATGCTGCCATGCCACACCTCACGCAGGACCCCGTGTTAGCAGCTGCCTCTATTGTAAGCAATGTGCAGCAAATAGTCTCACGGAATATCCCTGCCTTGGACTCAGCAGTGGTCAGTGTCACACAATTTACTGGTGGAGATGAATTCAACATCATACCAGATCGGGCCACATTTGCTGGCACAGCAAGAGCGACGACCCATGAGGCCATGGAAATCATTAAGAGGAGACTGGTTGAGATTGCAAGCAGCATGGCCAAAGCACATGGTTGCAATGCAACGGTTGATTTTAGAGAAGAAGAGGTGCCACACACACCTCCACTCATCAATGATGCAGAGGCTCACCTGTTCCTAGCTGGGGTGGCAAGGCAACTCCTTGGAGACGAGTCAGTCGATGATGATGTTGACACGTGGATGGCAGCAGAGGATTTTGCATACTTTGCGAATGAGATTCCATCAGCCTTTGCACTTCTAGGTATCCGGAATGAGTCGGTCGGCAGTGTGCATGGCTTGCACACCCCCAGGTTTGTGGTAGATGAGAATGTGTTACATAAAGGATCTGCTTTGCATGCTTCCTTGGCTATTGAGTATTTGAACAACAGGCATTCGATGGAGAAAGCTAGTAAAGATGAATTGTAAAATGGCATTACTGTATTACTACTCCACCTCTTGAAGATAGTCGTTGACCTCAGCAGGAGTGAGCACTCTAAAGACGCCATCCTCGCCCACAATCCCGACTTCTATATTTTCACCCGATAATTCGCCTTCAAAACCTTCTTTTAGAGTGAGAAGTGCTGTGTGGATGGCATCTTCCAACTCCATGTCCTCTGAGTATCTCTTCTCCAAAAATGTCTTGGCGCTGACCATGTTTTTTCCAATGGCACTAGCTTTCCACGCAAAATATGAGCCAGAGGGATCTACCTGATAGAGCTGAGGACCATGGTCGTCATAGCCTGCCATTAAGAGTGACACACCAAAAGGCCTGACACCACCACTCTGGGTGAATTCTTGCATGACTGCGGCAGTTTCCCTAACAAGCTGTGCAATGGGGATCTGCTCAGCGTATTGCCTAAAGTAGACCTGTCCTGACTTTCTGGCTTTGCGAACAAGGACTCTGGAATCTGGTCCCATGCCAGCATATGTCACACCAATGTTAGGGGTGAGTGTTGAGATCTTTTGGACTGTAGTTTCGTCTACTAATATAGAAGGAAGCTTCTTCTCGGTGGCCAAGACGACACCATTTGTAGCTTTGATACCGAGAGAAGTGGCCCCGGCATTGACTGCATTAAGAGCATACTCAATTTGCACGAGCTTCCCACTTGGACTGAAGGTTGTCAGACTGAATGAGTACTGCAAGTGCGTCAAACACAAGGTGGAGATGATTAGACAAGCGATCGACGCGTGATTTGCCAGCACTAATCAAAGCAAGCCGCATGCGAACTTGCAAATTTTCAATCATGTACCTGCGATTCTCCCATTCTAGAATCCTTTGCTATGCAACCTTCTTATATTGATCAAGATTATATTTCCGAAGACTTTGTTGCAGAAGGCACGATGATCGAGTTAACTGATGAATACATGCATACATTTACAAATCTGACCAGTGAAAGACATTTACCCTTCATTGTCGCTCTTAAGTTTGGCCCTCAGCCCAGTCCAATCGGCGCTCCCCTGCTTGCACCATTTTTGAAGGTAGACATCGTGAAGAGCTCTCCCCAGCAGTTCCAAATCTACAAGAGGCACGACTGTAGGTCTTCCATGAGCACAGATAGTCCACAAGTCAGTCTGCCCTAATTCGTACAAAAGCTTTGAACAAGCTTGTCTGTTCAGACTATCTCCAAACATGATGGCACCTCTGCAAGCCTTGGAGTTTAAAACTCTTGAGATAGCAGCTGGCAGAGCATTTCCACCAAATGTACTTTTTAGTTGATGCAGGTAAAGCTTCAAATCAGTTGGAGTCAAAGCTGTTCCTAATATGAGGGGAACATGGGTCACCACATAACGCTCTCCAAGAGGAGACCTGGCACACTTCCAACCCCAGGCGCTCGCCCGATCAGAATAGGTTTCAAACAAGCACTTTTCATCTGGGGCCAGCCGTAGATCTACAGGCTCCAGCAAAGCTAGACTATTGAGATATGATCCCTGCTCATCACACCTTGGCTGTCCCTGGCTAGTAATAACAGCAGCCTTCAAAGTCTCCAATTGAACACGCTCGTCTGCTGCATGTTGGTCTACCAATGCCAATTTGCTGCCGGCCTTCATGAGGACAAACTTGCAATCTATCTGGGAAATAACAATGGATTGCTGCAGGTCGTCTTTCTTCAGTGCACCGGGCTTGAGAGATGTAAAAACAGCCATTTCCAATGCCTTTGTCGATGGAACATAAGTCATGGGGTCGGGCACCAGTGCTGGGTTGCTCCATCTTTCGAATAACTCATCTATTCTCTGGGTTGGTGGAGGCAGCTTTGCCATTTTGTCACTATTCCTTCTGTACCATTGAATTGGACCATATGAATTTCCAGCGTCTCTTCTGGGTCGTTTCGCTATTGGCTGTGTATGGAACTGCCTTGATACACGGGTCGGACCAGCAGCAGCAGCAGCAGCAGCAGCAGCAGCAGCAGCAGCAGCAGCAGCAGCAGCAGCAGCAGCTACATATCCCACTGGACGTGATCCTAAGGCACTACCTTGCTGTGAAATTCTCTTAATTTTTGGCAGCTCTAAAACGCAGGGGGCCCGAAGGTCTCCGGCTTCTTCATTCTTTCTCATCTCCAAAGGCTGCTCTAGTTTCGCTACTAACGCCTCTGGCAGAGCACTTCCCCACGCTGTCATTAAGGATCTCTCAATTACTTGCAGTACATATTCCCAATCCTTAAACTCTACAGCAGAACCATCTGGTAACGACGTCAACAAAGCAAACGTAGGGGGGCATCTAAGATGTAAGACATACATTGGATACCTATTTTGAGCCGCTTTGACACTTAACAGTTCTGTGCCAGGCGGACACACTCCCGCCTTCTTGCTCGCTTTGTAAATTTCTCGGTACAGCTCATCTATCACACATCGTACCGATTGAGTACTCACCTGGCAACCATTGACATAGAGAATTTGCCTGTGGTCTGTGGGGTGCCCAGTAGGAGGCATTGCTGTAAAGCCCTTGAGAGATAGAAATCCATCGGGCTCATTGCACACTGCTGTACAACCCTTGATATCTAATGAAAAGTAGTCTGCGATGAGTGCCGCAGAAGAACGACCAGCAGGCAAGGAGAGCAAACATGTACCGGAGGTCAGGTCAGACAGCTTGAATTCCACAGCTGGACGGACAAATGCAAGTTTCAAAAGGACATCTCTACACGACTCTATTTCCAACTGGATGTGGGACCTAATGGCTTCTCGTCTCACTGGCATGTTGTAAAATAGATCTTGAACATGTACTATGGTGCCGCGTCTATCGAGCTGTGTCTGCGATAGCCCACATGTCCTCTTGCCTTCAGCGCTGGATGTGTAGCAGTAGGTTTGAAAGCTCCCTTTAGCTCTGCTCATAATCTCTGCCCTGGAGCAAGCTAATAAGGTGGCCAAAGCCCTATTTCTATAACCCAAAGCTGGCGATACTGCTTTTGAACCGACGCTCTTGACATGACCATAATTGCATAACTCTTGCAACAGCTGAGCATTTAGCCCTTCTCCATTATCAGCGATGCTCAACCCAAAGCTATTTGAATCAAGGTTTAAATCTACATGAATTAAGGTACTACCAGCATCCAAGCTGTTGCTGGCCAACTCGTGAAGGCAATCAGAAAATCTCGTTAACAGATGTGAGCCTATAACGGTCTGCTGAAGGCTTTCAGACTGTCTCTCTATACCAATTATATTCATATATCTACTGTAAAATCATTGAGAATTAAGTATCCTTGAAGAATGTGCAGCAACTATCAACGCTCGTCAGCATTCCTCCAGTTAGTGGCGTTGCCCCACTACGCTCTACGACATATGGACATGCCGGACTAATGCTCGTCTATTGAAGGAATGGAAAAAATTAGCGAAAACCAGTGTTTTCGCATCTTTTTAAAGACTTTTTCGATATGTAGCGTCAAAATTCACGGCAAACCATACATTATTGGATTGAAGGTAGTGAGTCCAGCCAGAACACACATCAAGGGATTCTATTTGATTATGTCGTCCAAGAAACGCTTGTTGATACCAGTCAGCCTCTCTATAGATAAATCGAATAGAAAAGATGTATGTAGTTGCGTCGTACTCTAATTATTCCGTCACTGATACCATTTCTCTGGGCATATCAGATCGTCCTGCCCCTTCCTTCCTCGAGGTCGGATGATATTGAACTCTTGAGAGTAGCAAAGCGGTTGTGCTTAGACCATAGGCTCTCAAGTACTGAGGAGGAGGTTGATAATATATTCAAAAGTTTGGTGAAGCAAGTTGACACGTTCAAAGGGTATGCTCAGGAGACCATTCCTAAAGGGAGTGTCGTCCCAATAGAATGGACGTACACGTTGAATAACAATCCCCCTTTTTTATTCTATGACAGGGTTATGTGGGATATCAGTCTACCTGAACTTGCCTCAAAAGCATATATAGATCATATATGCAATGATTTGGGATTGAATATGTTCGTAGCCCACCAAATGGCCCTCAGATTCCAAGCCCAGGTGTCGAAAGCACGGGCACTGCATGAGCAAAGAGTGTCAGAGAAGGGTGCATCTGTATGTCCTCCAGTAGATGCCACTACTGTTATTAAACAAGGAAAAGATAAGGGAGGACCTAGAATCCTGGATAAGAATAAGATTCGCTTATTAGAAAAGGCAATTGCAATGAAGCATGAGGATGCAACTGAAAACATGAAGACCCCAGAGGCGGAGGGCTGATGGCATGTAAACAAGAGCAAGTTGTATAATGGAACCTTCGTTTTGTTAACTTCATCACAAAATTATAACGTCCAATATTATCCAAGGTTCTTCAGCCGTCCTTTTCTTTTACAAATACTAAAACTCGTCTTGTCAACTAACATAAATTTGGTTACTCTTGCTTGAAGCAGGATCCACATTCTGTTTATATTGGTTATAAATAGCACCCATATTGATTCTAGAAGGTAAAAGAGTTATTTCACCACTCGATTGTCACTTCGACCGACATCTGGCTGCGCTGTGCAGATGGTTAAGCTTACCTGTGTCTCGATACTCCGCTGGATGGGACCGGACAAGGATTCAATTATTCTTGGACTTGCAGCAGATCTGTCTACGTTTGGATACTTCCAACGTGGTCCAGTTAAAGAGATGCTTACCTTTGTTTCGAGAACTGTTGCAAAACGGACGCAAATCGGCCAAAGGCAAACTGTACAGCATGAAGATTATTTCTGCCATGTATTTAATCGAGATGGCCTAGTTGGTATTGCATTTGTTGATAAGGATTATCCTGTACGAGCAGGTTTCTGTGTCGTCAATAAAATCTTGGATGATTTCCACCAACAGGCAGGTGATTCTTGGAGGGGGATCAAGGAAGACGCCCTGATTGCAATGCCCGTCCTGGAGCCAGCACTGATTTCATACCAAGACCCTGCAGCTGCAGATAAACTTGCCAAGATTCAAAAAGACTTGGATGAAACGAAAATCATACTTCATCAGACGATAGAGAGTGTTCTAGAGAGAGGGGAAAAATTGGACCACCTGGTGGACAAGAGTGCTGACCTCAGCATGGCGAGTCAGTTGTTTTACAAACAAGCCAGGAAAGCTAATTCATGTTGTAGCTTCATGTAATAGGAAGTAGTAGTTTAGTCATGTCCCATTCCGGCATGAACAATCTTTGACGTCTCCATTTTAGTCAGTTCTCTGATCAGCATAGTAGCATACATCGCACTTGGCAACTCGAAAGTCAATCTCAGTCCTAGATACTTCCCCTCACTTACTTCAACATCTCCCGTCTTCTTTTCGAGCTTCTGAAGATCACTGAGCAGAATATCTCCATCCGGATTTTCATATCGAATAATCTGCCAGTCCAAGACTTTTGGTTTGTATAACAACCTTCTGTAACCACCGCTGATATCCAGAAGGGAAAACTCCTTCACGCTATGATAACAGGTGTCCAATGAGATGCCATCTTCTTTTGCAGCTTCAGTGTATACTTGAGCAATATCATTAGCAGGGAAGAGCGTTCTACCACCAGGTGTAGGCAACACTACATCTTCCACCGCATACTTGCCTTCCAGGGCTTCCTCCTCAGTGACTACATGCACATAGCTCATCAGTGCAGTTGATGTCATCCTCCTCTTTACACCATGAGTGTCCGCCTCTGCCTCATCTTGCTGACCATTTTCTAATGCGTCAATCATATGCTGAGGAAGAACTAAATCACCAGGTATAACTTTATCAATTCCATACCTTTTAACTCTTTCAGAAGCAGCTATATTGAATAAATAGGACTGATATGCATGAATGTAAAGTGATCGTAAGTTTCGAGGCAATGCAGTTAAAGCTGCAACTTTGTCTTTGTCTCCTTGAACACTCAATTTTCCAAACAGAGTTCTAAATACGTGATTCTTTCCCCCTGGGGGCAGTGCTGCCAATGCTGCACTTGCGTCACCCTTTTCCAGATATAAGCTCACAGCATGAGACAGCTCCTTGGAAGTGTCGTTCACCGTCAACAACAACCTGATTGCCTCCTCCCATTTGCCTTGCA
Source organism: Axilococcus clingmanii (assembly GCA_019693495.1). Lineage (NCBI taxonomy): Eukaryota > Viridiplantae > Chlorophyta > Chlorophyceae > Chlamydomonadales > Chlorococcaceae > Axilococcus > Axilococcus clingmanii. The sequence goes on from JAAMXV010000530.1 coordinate 12,380, forward strand.
GCAATGCTTTCCCTACAACATGAGTAGCTACCATACCAGTGCCAAATCTTTGAAGGCCGAAATAATTGATGAAGCCTGTATTGGCTAGGGCTTTCACTGCTTCTAGCACATTCTCTGCCCCTGGCTGGACATTTCTCAATAAGATATCAAACCTATTCCCCTTCAGATCTCCAAGTCTAAGTTGTTCATCAACGAATTCAAAGTTCCCAACCCTTATAGATTTATTGTTCGACTTATTAAGCCCAGCCAATCGTGCTGGAGTGACACGAAAAGCAGTGACCGCCTGAACAGTGACACCCCTCTTGTCCTTTGTTCCAGCCATTTGAAATACTTTATGATTCAGTTTCAACGTATTGGCAATACTCGCTACAGCAACGTGGATGTCTGTGTTCTCCTTGTAAAGGGCAAAGCGAACATATCGTTTGTTGCCTCCCGGCCATTCCTCATTGATAGAACGGAACATGCGCTTCCTATCACTTTTGTTGTAAACACTCACTCTGATGCATGACCCCTCTACTGTTTCGGTCTCCAGCTGTGAAATACCTTGCACTTTCTTAAATAACTTATGAACCGTGCCTCTATGCCCCTTCTCCTCGAATGGACCCAGTGTCAAAGGTTCTGGCGCTGGTCCAGACGCAGCAGCATGTAGGAATGCTTTTAATCGCTCTACCTCTTTGTGATCTGATACAACAACACTGTATTCAGTCAGGATCTGGTCTACCGTTAATGAAAGCATAGTAGGAATCGGTGGTGGTTCCAAGCTGGTGAGATGAATAACTTTGTCGTCCAAACCAATCTCATTGACGTGAAAGTCGGAGTACCTACACACAGGGTGATAAAAAACATGGATCGACTACAATGTCTTGATGCATCAAAGTCTTAGGAGTCTGCATTAGTTGCTACTATGTGTCACGACTCACCTATGCTTTAATATTGCAGTAAAGCCTGGTGCATCATTCGTATATACAGTAATGCCAGCGTCAGATTCAGTACATGATGGCATCGAAGCAACTTTTGGATCACAAAAATTACGTTATTATCGAATCTGCAAGGGTTTTCTGTGACAAACTGTTGCATTTGTTTGTGGGTCAGAGCGCATCCGGTCATTGAAAGGGGTGAGAGATTCCGCAATGGAGATGGCATTATCTTTCATTCAGAACATTTAAGAGACAACTTTTCAGGCATTGTGCTCCTTGTGCCTGGTAAGATCTATTCGATGAAGAAGCAGTGGATCATCACGACATTGCATCATCATCATCATCATCATCATTATCATCATCATGTTGTTGCTGGCCTATTTCAATTGTTATTACAAAGTTTGCCGGTGCCTTAGAAATGAAGGGGAGAAGATACATTTGACGCATTATTCAACCTGTTACAACCCATTCTAAGAATTATTGTCAATAAAACAGTATGTTGTGCATATGTAATCAAGCATTGGGTTGATACAAGCTGCAGATCAATCTTCTGAAATGTTCGAAGGACAATTTCAGCGACAGAGGAAGGTGAACTTAGGAGGACGCATTAAGATTGCAGAGAGCAGAGATCAAACACTCGAGAGGGTTCGTATTGATCGTGAACGTCGTCGTATTTATAAAAGGAATACAAGTGCAGCCATAACGATCCAGTCGTTTTGGAGGTCTCATCGCGCGAGGAGGTGTGTTCAAGCTTGCTTCAGAGAAGAATGGAAGCAGTGCTATAGAGATGCAGCAATCGTCAGTTCGAGACCTTTAGAGACTGAAATGCTTGCAAGGTTCATATATTTCTTTGACGTCGAATCACTTGAAGACGCTGGGTGGCTTTCAGCCATCTGTCAGAATGTATCGACTGCGCAAACACAGGATGGGAGAAGCATCCAATTCTTCCAAGCAGCATGCAATGACCTTTATGGGACTATATGGAGAGCTTCTCGGCTGACATGTTTTTGCTTAGAAGCATTCAAATTTCACACATCTTTGTCTGGGCAGTTGTTGACGACTGCTGCTGGATCTGGAGAAGCTGCTCCGTTGCCCCATTTCATACTGCAATGTATAACACCAGAAACCTGGACAGGAGCGGGTTTAACTCAAGAAGCTGCTGAATTAGTGGTTGCACATATAATGGCCACCTTGCTGAAAAGTGGGCTCTTCCTTCACATCTACGGGTTTTATCAATATGTACTCATTCAGGAGTATGTGCTCAAATCAAAACAACGAGGAGGGCCACCTCTGTTTGCAGAGGTCATAGCTACTGCATTAACCGTGAAATACCTTAGCTTGAGAGGATCACCACAATTCCTTAAGCTTGATCTAGACGGGAGGAGCCCAGAACTTGAATGGCTCTTGAGAATTCCCTTCTTATATGAGGTGTGCCCATCTTTATCTCCAATAAAACAGATGATTTGGCACGTGGCAGTGTCCAGTATGACGGTTGACAGGGACATACAGCCTGGTGCGCTGTGTTCTTCTTTGCTTCAAGGCACTGTACAAGGCTTGTCCACCCACCCCCACCTTGCACCTAAACTCGTCTCTCTCCTGGAGAGTCTTATCCCGCAAGTTCAGCATTTATTTGATGAAGATGGCGACGATGAGCTTATGAAGATGGCAGATGGGCCAGACGACATTGATTTTACACCCATGCGCCAGGAACTGAAATCATGCATCTCAAATGCTGCCATTCTAAGGGCACTCGTCAAGAACAGTCTTTCTGACGTGACCACACCCCAAAATGCCAGAGCATTGTGCAGATTTTTCTCACGATGTATCTGCCTTCCAGGTCAAAGAAGAGGAATATTGATCGGTTTGGCCATTTCAGGGGAACTTGTACAAAGACTTTGGTTGTATTATATCAAGCCCATGCAGCTAGGCGACGGCTGGGTGCGGGACAGCACTGACGGTGATCCCGGGTGGATGTCACCCCTTAATTTATTTAGTGACGTATGGAGTGAGTTATTATTGACTACAGAAGACGAAGATTTTTATGAGAGAGGTCATCCGTTGCCATTGCATGAGATCTATGACGCCACCAAAAATAGCAAACAGACCGTGCTGGGCACGCTGAGCTCTGCTCTATGGTACACACTGTGGACAGAGCTACCTCCGCCTGGCGGGTGGCCAGCACCAGCGCAGGAACTGAGGGATCTCCTAGTGGATACCGTTGGTGGTTTCATGGCTCGCCTCTACAAAAGGAACTGCAGAAGGGCATTTGCTCCTCAAGAAGCATTTTGTGCTGAGATTATACCGTTGGAGCGAATTTTAAGTGAAACTCGTGGGCTGGCATCTGTGGAGCAACAAGGATCATCCCAATTGCCCCAATTAGGTACCAGCAAGGTAGCATCGCGAGCCTGGAGGGTCTTGCAGAAGGCCCCATATTTAATTCCTTTCAAGGACAGAGCTGCTGTCTTCCAAGCAATCATCTCGTCCGCTCGAAGGGAGGCCAGGGAGGCTGAAGAGCGTCGATTGATAGTGAATACACCATTATCAGCTGGAATCGGTCCAGATGGTTTTCCAATGTTCAGCGGCCATGGAAATCAATTTGTCACCGTCCAAAGAGGACATTTTCTAGATCATGGAAGCACAGCACTGTCTGATGGAAACCTGAAAGGCCGAGTTCGTATCCACATGATCAATGAGCAGGGTCTTGAAGAGGCAGGCGTTGATGGTGGCGGCATATTTAAAGAGTACTTGGAGGGCGTCATTGCAGAGGGTTTCAACCCAGAGTCGGGACTCTTTGATACCACCCCTGCTCACACACTCTACCCGAGTCCAAACGCGTTATTACACCATGGCGATTTCATCCGACAGAGCAGTAAATTGGAGTTTCTTGGGAAGATGGTAGGGAAAGCCTTATGGGAGGGCATTCTAATAGATGTACCCTTGGCTGGGTTCTTCCTGAAGAAATTTCGAGGGGCATTGTGTGATGTGGATGATTTATTCACCCTGGATCCCGAATTGTACAGGCATGTCATGTCGTTGAGGAAGCTTCCTGAAGGAGAGATCCAATCTCTGGGATTATTCTTCACTACGGCAGGTCCTAGTAGGAGGAATGGAGGCAAAGGAGGAGGAGGAGGGGAAGAGGAGATAGAGTTGGTGCCTGGAGGAGGTGATAGACCAGTGAGTACCAAAGCCGATGTGCTTGAATACATTCACAGGTTGAGCGACTACAGATTGAATAAAACAGCATTTCTTTCAACAGCTGTCTTTTTGAGAGGATTGCACTCACTCATACCTGCAACCTGGCTCCAAATGTTCCCCGCAGAGTCTGAGCTGCAAGCTTTGATATCTGGAGATGCTGACATGGGTGCCGTCGATCTCGCAGACATGAAGGTCCATGTGCAGTATAGTGGGGGATACCATGCTGAGCATGCTGTCATTCAATTATTCTGGAATGTCATGGAGTCATTGAGCCCCGAGCAGCATGCTGAGGTCTTGAAGTTCGTGACGTCATGCCCCAGACCACCCCTGTTGGGCTTCTCCAGGTTGGATCCCCCCATTTGCATTGCGCAGGCAGGTTCTGTAGGTGATGCACGTGCCGAGGAAAGGCTACCGACTGCTGCAACTTGTATGAATTTGCTGAAATTGCCACCGTACAGCAAGCCTCAAGTGATGAGGGAGAAGCTTCTCTATGCTGTCTCAGCAGGGGCAGGGTTTGAGTTGAGCTAGGGTACCAAGCGCAGACTGGGGTGTGCAGTGTCCCAGCACAGCACACATTCCTGGAACAGTCCTCATGTTGGTGGTTTCGAGACTTTAGTTGTTACGCATGTAGAACATATGTAGGATTTCTGTGCAACTCTTTGTAATAAGATTTGAAATTTGAATTGTTTCAGCGAACGAACATAGAGACTCTTGGCACTCGTCATATGAGTTCCATCCAAATCTCGACAGCACTTTGACAAAGTAGCGTAATTGGTGCAGATTTGGCAAACAACATAATTCGAGCGATACTCAGGCACATAGCGAAGCAATATTGCTATTCTTTTTGGACTATGAGAATCCTACCACCGCAGGCTGACTCACTCACAGCACCGCGACGTCTTCTTTCTAGAGGATTCTCGAAGCAATACCACACCTGGGCCAGGCGTACTCTTCAGCAATCACTGCTTCCCAGGCCACCAAAACCTCATAGGCCTCTTATTGCTAGAGCGGGACTCTTTAATGGTCTCTTTTTGAGAAATAGCAGCAATACCATTAAGAATAGTGATGACACACTCCAGTCACCGCAACACGGTCAGGAGCGTCAACCAGTCAAGACGAGCAGGGGCTCTCGTAGCAAGCTCGATTACGTAGAGGTGGCTTACCTTACGGGCAGAACACGCAGAATCACTCAGCACTTTCCTTCTGCGCTAGGTATCGATGATTTCCTGCACCGCTTGGAGATTGCTCTGTACGCCTATGGATTCAAGTCTGAAAATTCCATTGCGATGGTCAACTTGTGCAGGGACGAGATCACTTTGACCCTGAAGAATAAAATTGATCAGATATTTGGAGCTTCATTCAGTACAAATGGCCTCGGCGGTGTGCTGACCTGCGGAGTCACTGGAGTCTCGGCTGGGCTCTCTCATGCCCCCATCTCAAAGGGCTCAGGAAAAGAGAGATACGTCTTCTTTTCTTTTCCTCACATTTCAATAGATTCAACTGGGGCACTAGGAGATATCAGCAGGCCTGGGAGACCAAACAAACCATCCTGTGCCTGTGGTGCACTGTATGGAGCCCTGGTGGACATTCAAACGCAAGGACTGCAAGCAAATTGTAAGATCCCTGGCGTGCATGAGCCATTAGACCCGGAATTCACCATTCTCAAACAAAGATTGGCGAGACGATTGAAATACGAAAACAGAGAAAACGTTGATGAACTCAACTTGGTAGATATCACCAAGGTAGCTGAAAGAACAATCACAGATGACTTGGAGTTTTTGATCAGCAAAACCGTCGATCCTTCCAAGGCGGACTATGCTGTGGTGACCGGCGTTCAGATCCACAATTGGGGAACTCGCTTTGATGGGGATGCCCCCAATCTAGAGTGGGTAGCCCCCACAAATGTGTACGTTGTTGTCAATGGGGAGAGAACATATTTGGACGTCAATGCAATGCCGTCGCTGACTCCCCGTCAGGTGAGGTTGTTGGGGGGTGCTGGTCGCAGTCCCAACGGAGAGAATGGGGATGCAGACCCTGATGTAGTCTGTAATGCTGGTGGGCCTGCAGGATCTACGGTACGTGAGATCGATCCGCCATATCTCTTTACGTCACGGGAAGGGCGAAGAAGGATCAAGGAGCGGAGCGAAATTTATGCTGCCCTACAGGAAAATGAACGCATCATCCCCGATATGAGTTGTGCCTGGCCTTCCTGGCAATCTAATTTGAGAGCTAGAAGGCAGCATGCAGAGGGTACATCGGTCACTTTAGATTCAGATTTCACTTCAGATGGAGAGTTGGAGGAAATGTGGAGTAAATTGCAAGTGAAGTACAACAATAATAATAATAATAATAATAACACTACGAGCGGTCCTTCCAGGAGGCCTACTTCTGATGATTATGATGAGTCTGATCTTGAATCTGATTAGAAAAGATAGATAGATAGATAGACAGACAGATAGATAGATGTATATGTACTTACTTTACAATCATTACTGTTGCTGTAATTCCTGTCGTACCGCTTCCAACACCTGGACGAGAGTCTTTCCAGTAAAGCGCGTGGCCTTGATGCGGTCCACTGCAGACTCATTGCTCATGCCATGGACACTCACCACCCTGAGTTCATCTTCTGAGTCAGGCCAACATGTGACAAACCGAACCTCTACTTCAGTTCCAACAGGCACTGGTGCCTTGATGCCTGCCATGCCATGGAGGCCAGTGCTTCCAGGAAACTGAGCCTGAGCTTGGGTGACAAGGGCAGACCTGTGATAGAAACTTGTTAATCGCGATTGTATTTCTTGAACAACACATTCTAAACCTTTCTTATCGTTCCGTGCTATTGTTATAATGTCAGAGATGTCAACGTCAGAAGGAGTGAGCTCTGCATGCACCAAAGCGGCGCCATTGCCAGTCGAGCTGAGGACGAGTTGGTGAGAAACTTTTGAAGATGCTCCATATGCTGTTGAGAGCTGCAAAATGAGCTTATCAGAAGTCGACGAATCTTCATCAACAGCAACTCCAGAGAGTGCTGAAACAAGTCTAGCTGCCTCTTCGCACCACTTGGCTGCTGCTGCGAAGCGATCCAGCCCACCATCCTGACCTTGAGTATCAGGGGAGTGCGACTCAAGCTGTGCAAGTTGAGATTTTAGAAGCTCTATTTCCATTCTCTCTGAAGCTATAGCACGTTCTGCTTCTGCCGCAACTGATGCATACTGGGCTGCTCTGGCTTCAAGGTTCCGCGTCTCTGCCGCAGCTGCTTCTAATGCAGCTTCACAGCCTGCAATGTTAGGGCCTGCTGGGAGCTCAGGCATGGGACCAATATCTGCATCTGTTTTGTCCAAATCTGATTGTAAGATAATCATGGCATCCTCTAAAGCAAGCTTTCTTTGATTAAATTTTTCGAGAGCTGATGAGATATCTGCAATGATGGCACCTATTTCTCCTTGTGTTTCATTGTTGGCAGCCTTGTGCTTCCGAAGTAAATCTACTGTGGCTGCCACTTTGGCTTCCTCTTGTTGCACTTGTGCTTCCTCTGTTCCATTGGGCATGCTGTCTCGCAAGGCAGCAATGAACTCATCCTTCACTTCAAAGTGTATGAAAGTGTTCTTCAAACTGCTGAATTGACGTCGGAGACGCCGCAGGTCTGCTTCTCCTACGTCAATTGACTGTTGTTTCGCGATCTCTAGAATTCCGTATTGAAATCGTGACTGTGTAGCTTGTTCTAGCAAATCAAGTGCACTGCAGAAAGATTGGAGGAAAAACAGTTGTAATTGCTTGCTTTATAGGTAGTGCATAATTTGTCATATGAGCTCTACCTCTTAAATCCTTCTACACTAGGATTTCTAAGAGCTTGTATAACGTCCTCTGGAGCCACTTCTTGATTTCCATTGAGGACTGTTGACAGCTCGCCGAAGCTTAATCGCCTGGTGAGGCCTTGAGTATTCTCTTCTTCCATCCTTGATCGAAAATAAGTAAAGAATGAATGTTGTGCGAGTCGTCATTTAACGCATTTTCATAGCAAGCTTTTGAATTTGCAATTCTGTCGTATCAGGAGGCACAGCATTTCATCGTTCTTCCAACCCTACTCAGAGTTTTACATATCAGGGAACAATTTCAAAATTTATCACTTATATTGGCATCAATATACCCGAGGGGTCATACTTTGCCTTTGCATCTTTTAATCCATCAGCTTCTTCTTTATAATAGCAGCTCTTGGCACACACGCCATCGCCAATCATAGAATTGTTAAAGTACTCCACCTTAATGAGATGCTCAACCTTTGCTCTCACATTCTGAGCCCATGTGATATGCTCAGCATCCATGTCAACAGCTGTACCGCCCTCAGATCTCTTCCACTGAGTCAGTATCTCAAACCATAGAAGACCACATCTATCGCCCCACACCCCAAGTGGACCAGCGGGCAGAGCATTGGGCGTCTTCCCCAGGACAACACATGTCTGCTGTGCTTTGCACTTTTCTAATTCTGGTACAATCAGTGCCAAAAACTCTTCGAGGGTTGCCTCATCGAACTCAATGAAGGCAGAGGTATTGTATGTAACATGGACGGGATAAAAATCACCAATCTCGTCCAAACAAGCCAGCGCTTCCTGGAGGGGGGCATCTTTCTTGATGTGGACTTGAAGTTCATTTCTGGATGTATCTCTGAGCTGGGTTTCAAAAATTTCCATCGCTTGCTTCCCAGATTCTCGCTCTTCAGCTGTCGAAGATAGATCGATGAGGAGAGACACTGCTGCAGGGGGTCCTTCTGGAGTAACAACAATGGCCAACATTGAGTAGACACAGGGAGGCAAGGGTGCTGACGTCCACAGCTTGTAACTGGCCGCTACCGAGCTTGGTGGAATAGCTGCCATGAATACTGGAATGCTCCTACCCATTGGGCCCTGAGAAAGCTTTAATTCCATCTCAACCACTATACCAACAAAGGCGGCACCACCCCTCAAGGCCCAGAACAGCTCTGGTTCTTCTGTTTCGGTGGTATGGACGAGACGTGCTGCTGCCCTGCCACCCTCCCCACGTGCGTCTGGAACGACAACAGTAAAGGAAACCACATTATCACATGCTGCTCCCAATGAAGTACAACCCCATCCCATCCCACCTCCAAGTATGAATCCAGCCACACCAACGCTGCTGACATGTGGACCTGGGAAGAAGAGATCGAGGCGGACAAGAGCGTCACGGAGCATTGAGCTCGTCACCCCTGGCTGAATGTGTGCGGTTCTTGACAAGGGATTGACTGTTATGGACTTCATCTCGGATAAATCGACGACCAAGCCATCTTGCACAAGAAAAAGGGCCGCACAATGATGACCGTTGCTTCGAGCTCTGACCTGTTTTTGAATTGACCAAACGAGGGACCTCAGAACGGATATTTAAGGATGCAGCACAGATATGAGTGCTTTACCTGCAAACCTCTGCTTATAGCAACATCAACGGCTTTCAAGACGTCCTCTGCAGTCTTCGCTTGTACGAGATATTTAGGATTCGGGGCTTTTGCCACCGAGTCAGAGCATCTTTGCAGTGCATTCCAGAGGGGCAGTGCTGGTGCCGATCCTTCCCACGATTTCAAATGCTTCTCATGATCATTCATATGGAATGGATACTCTCGAACAATGACTTAAAGGCAGGGTTTGTTCGGTTGGTTGAGAATCAAATCAGGAATCGTAACACCCTGCTATAGCGGTTCTTGGCTAGTTACCCAATTTATTGGACACATCAAAGAAAGTAATGGGTCTTTCCATCATGGCATCCTTATTGTTATTGAAGTATCAGTACGGATTGTACCAGGCAAACTGTCCTTCGTCTAAACTGCAATGGCTTGAAAGCTGTCATATGGGGAAGTATTACGTTTGGCCAATACTAGTTCATGAATTTCCATAGCTTCGATACCTTGCTACCTCACTATGATATAAATATATATACCATAATGAGTTCTCTTACATTATTAATCAGAATTCTGCTTTGGGTTTGGGGTTCTCATGTCTTTCCCACCACCTCACAGTCTTTGCACATACGTATGTGCCAGAGACCACCCCATACTGGAACGTGTCTGAGAAATACAGTACAGAGATTGGGCAGCGATGTTACCTTCACACCGATTTTGTTTCATTGCGGGTTTGCCCACACATGCTATTACCGCAATGCAAGATGTTGGGTGAAGTTCGGGACCTCATCAATGCTGCCTGGAGGGGCCAACTGGAAGACTTCCCCAACTGCACTCTGATAGAAACTGGCGACTGAAGAGCTTGAAGACCTACAGCTAACAATCTCTTTTACATCTCTTGAATAATTATTTGAAAAGAACAATTGGTTACAGACTTACATCTCTTCGTCTTCCTCTTCTCATGGAGATTTCAATGTTGTCAACGACCGTGTCAGAAACACAGCCGATAAAAGCATTCAATACACTCTGAACTACACCCTCTTCCCATCCTTGGCAGTTTTGTGTGGGAAGCAAATTTTACAACGCCAAATTCCGTGCTCGCACTCTTGGCCAGTTTCAGCATGGTGCTCTTTCTTCTGAGCGTAGCGGCGGTCTCTAGCGGCTCTCTTTGTGTCGTGAGTCAGCCTCTCAGCCTTTAGGGTGGCATGGACCTCCTGATTTATTTCAGCTTTGCGTTCCTTCTGAGCATTGAGATCGGCCTTGTGGGCCGCCTTGAGCTCTCTATCACGAAGCTTGGTTTGGAGAAGTTTGTCTGTAATAGCAGCGGGCGGTTACTTGATTCTGTCAAAATGACAGTGAATCTAAAGGTTGAGAAGCAAGACCTACCTTTGTTTGTACAAGAGGGTCTTAAAGCGGATTTAGATGCGAGAAGATTGTGATAGGCTTCCATCAAACTAATTCTGGAGGCTATAAATCGATTAGGGTTTCAGGATGCCGGGTATGGGCAAATGGGAACCTATGAGCGTTTGAAACGTAAGTAATGCGAGTGTCGACAATCGCAAGAAGTAGTATTTTGTGGTGGAATGTGGCGAGAACAAAGCTTTTTAGTGGCGAACTCGTCCTCGTCTCGAGACGTGTAGGCGACACGTAACTGGAAATGTAGAACGTATTTGTTGTATAAATTCAAGGAAACGCATAGAAAACACAAACCCCAATCTCTCTCTCTGGCGAGAAGGCTGCTATCACCTTCTGACATTTGCTCTACATGTCGAAGAACTCATTGGGCTTCAACCTCAAAGAACAGCTAGCATTTTATGGTTCGTATCACTCAAACCCTATAAATCAAGCAATTCATGCAATATTCGTACCGCTCATATTATGGAGCACCACTGTCTGGCTCGCCACAACGCCTCCCTTGCTCCCAGTTCCTCGAGCGTCAGAGGCGCACCCCTCAGACATTGACTTTATCACGTACCACTGTGTTTTCAATGGCACCTTTGCTTTACTAGGATCATATGCATTCTACTATATTTTATTGGCTCCAGTAGCAGGCATTTCATGGACTTTGTGTGTTGCACTGCCTATGTGGATCACCGCAAACTTCTTCTACACGACCGTGTCGAACCCAATAGCCTGGTCTGTGGGCGTCCACATCTTCAGTTGGTTTGCTCAAGTTCATCTTGGACATATAGTGTATGAAAAGAGGAAGCCAGCACTTTTAGATTCTTTGCTTCAGAGCTTGATTCTAGCTCCTTTGTTTGTGTGGTTTGAGGTGTTGTTCTTTGCTGGCTTCTATCCAGCACTGTATACTGATGTTCAAGGGCGTGTACAGACAGAGTTAAGTGCATTACAAAGTAAGAAAAGATAGGAAATACATCATTATCGTTAGAAAATGTAAAGTCCCTAGACTAGACATTCAATGGCTCTGCCTCAAAGCCAAGGTCAGTCACCAAAGCACACAGTTTTGCCGTTTCTACCGGAACGTCAGCCTTGGCCGCTTCAATTTTAAGCATGGCCAAACCTTTTTCCAAATCTACTGTTACTTCCTTCACTCCTGGAGCGGCCTTTAGAGCCTCTAAAACCCTTCCACTGCAACCATCACACACCATACCAGCTACTTTAAGCTGTACACATACATCACCATCAGTGCCAGTTGTCGAGCACACTATTGCCGCTGCTGCACTGCACCGTCCGTTCAACCGAGAACGAGACAAGGCAATTGCACGGAATTTGGATTTAGAGAATCCAGCAGTATATAATGCAAAAGTTTTTGCGTGACCCCTATCAAAACACCTGACAAGCGCTGTGATAGATGACCGATGAGTCAAGATGTTGCAGTTCATCGTCCACGAGAGCAAATTTGATCGGTTTCGATTCAAAAAAACTATCGAAATACTAATACTGATGCACAGTTTTGCAAGCCTGAATAACATCTATCCAAGAGGTACCCCTTCGGCAGTTCTCTCTCTTGAGCGGCACCCAACTCACATTCATTCCAGCACGTCCCTTTCACTGCATTGTCTTTTCTTTTATCGCTTCTACTTCATAACTACCAATACCCTAAAATAGCGCCTTCATTTATCATCCAATTGGTGTACTTCTCTGGATGCGCATGGACTGCCTTTGCCAAGTCACTCATGTCTACCCATTCAGCATCTATTACCTCTCCATCTTGAAACTGCACTTCCCCATCAAAGCCTCTCACTATGAAGCTCTGTACTAACTCTACATCATGATAAGGACCTTGATGATACTCATTTTTGTGGAGGGAAGTCAATGGTCCATCAATGCTCACATTATCAATCCCCAATTCTTCCTTCAAACCTCTAATAGCAGCTTCCTTGAACGTTTCACCTTGGCTCAGATGCTCTGCTGTTGAAAGGTCCCATTCACCTGGACCTATGAGCTTGGAGAGTGACCGGCGCTGCAGAAGAACCGCATTATTGGTGTTGAAGACCCAGACGTAGACTGCTCGGTGGAGAAGACCTGTGGTATGCACCACACCACGGCGCTCTTGCCCAATTATCTTCCCGTCATCATCTACTAAGTCGAAAATCTCATTTGAAGGATCTGTTTTATAGACCTTTGACTCTGACTTTTGCACTGGCCCTATTAACATCCAATCAAGTAAAGGCTTTAAAGGAGCCAAAAGTCCTTTGATTATATGTCACGGCTCAATCCAACCACAATTAATCAAAGATTAGAAATATTGATGCTAGCATACGATTAAATCATTTCAAACACCATCGCCAGCAAGTAAGGTATCCCAAGAGCGCATGAAGTATCGACTACTCAACCCTTCTAAAATTTACAATAATTTTATTGGGCTTGATACCGTGACCATGAGCAACGACGACGACGGGTTGAACAATGCACAACGTGAGTTTGGATGATCTGATCAAGGCTGTTAGGAAGGCAGCTCATGAAGTTCTTCAAGGGTTGGCCCCGACCTATTCATTTTCTTCGCAGGAGATGTACTACAAGATGAAGCTGCAGCTGTAATTTCTGCTTCTAAACAGGCAGCAGACAAGGGGAAGGCACCAAAGGCGGATGTTGACGAGTCTGAAGACGATGAGGTGGACTTTGAAGCAGAGGAAGAATCAGACAGTGCTTCCTCTTCTTCCAGTTCATCATCCTCTGAGGAAGAAGATGCAGGTGGAGTTGGGGGGGAAGAAGAAGGACTAGAGGGAGGTCCCTCGACTGCTAAGAAGAGGAGGAAAGTAGAATTTGGGGACGAACCTGCCATACTCGAGGGTCTGAGCGGCGACGAGGTTGATCCTCATCTCATACTAGCAGAAAGAAGAAGAGGGAGAAGGGGAAGGGCAGCCGTAGTCGATGGTAGTGGAACGAGTGCCAAGTATACTGCAGAAGCCCTTCTTGATAGCGATGAAGATGACTGGTAGTGATGTCAATTGAATTACATATGGCAGGGTCATCCCAATTTCCTGACCAAGGCAGCAACTGCGAGCCCCCTAAAGCATGCACCCAACACGAATAGTGCGACAATGCATGTTGTAAACCGTCTGACGTCATATCCCAAGCCTTGCAAATCCGCACAGCGTGCAAGCAACCACACTCCCGTCAATCTATTACTTTCAGCAATGGTTATACCCTCGAGGCCCCATCTTGCAAAGCTCATAAATTGTGCAGCTTTCAACACAGGAGAAAGGCCATCCTGTCGAGCAAGCAGCCCTTGTAAGAGAGCTAGAACTGCACATGCCAGTTGAGCAGACCCTGTTCCTTCAGCGATCTGAGAGATCAAATACCCAGCACCGGAGCCGCAGTACGCAATGCCAAACGTCATGACATATATCTGCCACACCACGGCTCTGGGTGCTGCAAAAGCATACCATGATGCCAGATACACTGAACATCTCAATGCCAAACCTAGTAAATCATGAAAATCTAGGGCAGCAAAGTATGCCAGTACATTGAGCCCTGAGGCTGCTTCTCTGCCAAATGTCAACCTCTCGTCCCCTCCAAACGTGCTGACCGCTCCCACCGATGACATCAGCCCGACTGCCACAACTGAGTATGTTGAGCTGATTGCAAAATGCATGATGGTGGCCTTCCCTCTGTCCGATAACAGCCCCACAGTAGTCCCTGTGACTGCCACCAACGCAAAGTCGCTGAAAATGGCTAATGGCTCCCTGTGACGCTGCGTCCACGCTCTTGCAAGGCACAGCCAGTAGTGTCTGAGGAAACCAGGGGTCCTCCTCGATCGATCTTGATCCATATGGACTTTTCTAAAGGGACGTAGAAGAACATCCTGCCACAGTTCAACACATGCAGATCTATATTTCTGTACTAAGACACGCATAAATTCGCGGACGCTCAATGGCGTAGCGCCATTTTCCTCCACCCCTCCATCTTCGTGTTCCCTGCTTTCTAAAACTGACAGGGGTTGGCCATTCTCCTCCAAGCGTGAAACGATGTCTAATAGAGCATCCGCTGGGTTAATTCTGGGGGGAAGCTCATACCCCAAGGATTGAAAATGCGCCGAGACAACAGATCTAGGGCCGCTGTAGACTGTTCTACCGCCGGGGGCCAGTAAAATGATGTCATCCAGCATCTCCCATGCCAGCAAGCTTGGTTGATGAAGGACCGCTGTGATGCTCACACCTTCGGTGTGAGCTATATCCCTCAAGTTCGAGATGAGACTGCGGGTTGCAGTCGCATCCAGACCACTGGTAGGTTCATCAGCCAGCAGCAAACTAGGTTTGGCGACCAATTCAATGCCCACATTCACCCGTTTTCTTTGACCCCCAGATATGGCTTGTGTTGCACTGTCACCCACAATGTTTGTGGCTACATTCTCCAACCCCAAAAGGTGTATAGCATGCTCCACTATCCATATATGGTGTCTGCGCGTGCATGACAATGGCAGTCGGTATTGCGCTGAAAATAACAAATTCTCCTCCACTGTTAGCAGGCTATGGACGATGTCATCCTGCGGCACAAAACCCAATATTCTATTGTATCTGTACATTTTGACTGGGCTATCGTCTAGCAACACACTTCCTTTAACTGAATAGTACCTGGTCTTGGCAACACGCCCCGCTAAGATGTTCAAAAGGGTCGTCTTTCCACTGCCGCTCGGACCCAGAATGGCGGTCAAGCGGGCAGGCTGGATGAGGCCGCTGGCATCACGCAAAATGAAACGCTCACTCATTCTATCGTTGTCTTTGTGTAGTTGCACTCTCAAATGCCTAAATTCAATTTTGGCAGCATGCTGATGTGGAAAAGCAGGACTAGACGCTGCTAAAAGGGGAGTGTACTCATTCGATGCCTCGCCCCCAGTCAGCTGTCTCTTCTGGGCTTCAGCCACAGATTTTCTCCTCCTCACCACCAGGTTCCCTACCAATGAACTCGCTTGCCAGATAATTCCTACTAGAATAATGAGTAAGATGTCAATGCTGATGCCAGTATAGTTTTCGCTCGGTATCTCGATCCCTGACTGATAGCAGTTTGCACCTATGGGGCACCGATCTGGATAGACCGTTCCCCTCCGACAAAATCGTTTCCTGGGACATTGTACTGTGCTTGTTGTGTTGGGGCAGTATGAGCCTCCATTGCAGTATATTCCTCCGCTGCCTGCTTCCCAATCAAAACCAGGAAAAGCTGGTTCAGGAATGAGGGTCCATCTGTCAGCGCCACCACATCCCAGATGAGAGCGCACTCTATATGCGTATGGCGCGCACCAGTCCAACCCACCGTCATCGTATCCTGGTGGAGCTTTTGATGGTGTGGCTTTGGGGCAATAAGCCCCTAGGGGGCACGGCACGAGACATGTCAATGACGACGGGCAGAAATACCCAGCACAGCATGCAACTGGGAGTTGATGATCTCTAAAAGGCTCAGAAGACCCATCTAAAATCTCATTGAAGAAACCAGGGGAACATGCTGGTCTGTCTGTAGACCCAGCAGGGCATTGAGGTGTCCCAGGTATCTTCTCAGGGTTGTCAGTCAGCAGCATGTATTTGTAATAGTACGAAACTTGCTGAGGAGAGCAAAGATGCAAATCAAGCAAGGTCGAGTTGCTGCAAATTTGATTATCAGTTGATGCTTCCTCAAGAGGCAATGGCCATTCCCAACTGTCCAACAAAACCCTCAACACCTTCTCCTGGTGACTACCAAAACAGAAGCCCACGCTGTTTGATGTTTGCTCCCACAAAGCTCGCAGAGTCTTCGCCCACTGAGTCTCGTTCCCTCGGCTTGGGTCGTCTGGTGGCCAGGGCCAGGGCCAAGGACTGTAAAAGCATGATGTGCATCGAAGATAAACCAGAATCAAGAAAGCTATCGAAGTCAAGTTCGCACGGAACATGAGTCAACGATTCAAAGTCATCGCGGAACCAGTTTGTAGGGTTTTCGGTAGGTAAACTCCTTACTATACTTATACTTACAACATACATATACCTAGATTACGCAGTCAAGAGCAACTCACAAGTCTTTTGAAGTCTCGCCAAGGCTTCCTTGGACAACTCACCGCCAACAGCCTGGACAGCTTCTGCTCCTGCTGAGCACGCCACTCCACAACATAAGTCCAACGGTGCACCAAGAAGCCAAGAATACAGAAAACCAGCTGTAAATGCATCTCCAGCCCCTACTGTGTCGCAGACTATTACTTCATCTGCTGGGGAAGCACCCATTCCTTCACAAGATTTTGCCATGCAACCATGTCTACCTTTGCTAATGACCGCTACCTTGACATACCGGAGAAAATAGTCTTGTACTGCATCTAATCTACTGCAATTGCTATTAATTTCTACAACTAGTCTTCTCTGATTGAACACCGCCTCTGCTTCCTGTTCATTGCAAAAGAGAATATCAACCAGACCCTCCTTCAATACACTCTCAAATAATTCTTGACAGTCCAGATATACCTCCTTAGATGCAAGATCTAATGATACAGGGACATTCATTCTCTTCGCAGCTCTTAAAGCGCCCAAGGTCACATCACTTCGGTATAGGGAATAGCCCTCAGCGTGAAACAAGGACATCTGGCCACAACTGGCCATTTCTATGAATTCTATCGGAAGCTGTTCTACTTTATTAAATTCCAAAGCGGCTCCCAGCCGTGTTCGCATCGTTCTCTCACCATCTTCAGGGTTTATGAGACATATGCATGTGGCAGTCGGTGCTGAAGCACTCTTAATGAGGAACGGAGCTACGCCTGCTGCAAGGAGCTTTTCTTCATACTCTTTACCGACAGCATCATCGCCAATCCCACCAATAAATTGCACAGTAAACATTCCATTGCTTAGGCCAGCCAAGACCTTGCAGACATTAGCAGCACTGCCTCCAGCAGTCTGGACAATCCCAGACTTGAGCTCAGGAAGGCGGAGAAGTTCTTCAAGCTGCTCCTCCTCGATGGCTGTGCATCCACCCGCTTCCATGTGCAACGTTTCTCTTATCATATTTCCAGATACATTGGGGCAGAGTAAATCCAGAACAGGGTCGCCAAATCCGACAACAATTTTGCCTCTGGCAAAATACTGTGTTGGATGTTGGACAGTCTGACTGTTAGAGCGCGAACTCTCGATCCTCCCTAATACAGACGCCTCAGAGCTTCCCATAATTATCCTCGTATTGGCCTACGGAGTGGTGGCGCAGCACCGCTTGAGCATTGTAGATTGTCACCTTGGCCGTACATCTGCTCACCAGGCTGTACCACACGTGTCTGCATCAAAATAAATCTCAGCACGTGACACATGATTCAACTTAAAAAGTAACTCGCCCAATTTCACAGAAACACGTTTTAGACCGTATTTCAACCTTTCAGACGCTGTCATCAGCGAGCTTGATCACCCAATTACTGATCTGAAAATGCCTACCATCTTCTCACTTTGGATTGTGGGACGTAATGGAGGTTTGCTCTATAGCAGGGTAAGAATTAAGCATTGAAAGATTATAAGTACCCCATATTTACACATTTATTTCATCTAGGATTTTGTCACCGTGCCGCAAATTGATTTCAATGACAAGCTACGCCTTGCCAGTAGCTGGTTTGGCATGTGTGGCATCTCAGCACAAGTGTCGCCAATACCCGGCAGTGATGGTATCACACTCATGCAATCCGATAGCTTTGATATGCATAGCTTCCACACTTTGACTGGTGTCACATTTATGCTGTTGACCGAGCCTCATACTCCAGAAGCAACAGAAATTCTCCGTACGACTGTGTACGAGTTGTACTGTGATTACATCTTGAAAAATCCCTTCCATGAGATGGATCAAGTGATCAAGAGCGAGCTATTTGATGCTCATCTTGTCCCAAGAATAACTGCGATCAACAGGAGGTGGAGTCCAATGACAGCATGAAGTTTGGAAAAGCTATAATGATGCATGAGGTATACTTTTTATTGCTGCACTTGACGCGTGGTGATCTTGGACAAGAGCAGCTAAATGTATTGCACTCTGGTGTGCCCAATCTTCTGCCAATGTACCTTCAAAACTATTGACAGTGACATCAAATTGTGGCAACAACTCATCCAATTCATCCGCTTTGTCGTTCAAAACCCTTGGAGATGGAGGGTGTGGATGAGTATCCTTCCTCTTACTGGATGGAGTCCTTGTTGATTCAAGCTTCCGAGATGCTCGTTGACGGAAATGCTCCTGAGCTGGCGTTAAAGGCCCCGGCCCCTCTGACAGAGGAAGAACTGTATGGAGCTTATAATTTGGAGATATCAAAGCGTTTCCTTGTGGAGAAATTGAGGGCACATCTACCACGTGACTCCTTTGAGGTTTGTAAAACCGTGAATGAAGCAAGACAATCCATGCCAGTGTATTGAAGGCCCAAAGGATGAGCCCAACGGATGATGGTACGTGGTGCAAATAATAAGTAAAATTTGGACTTATTGCGGCAGGCAATGCAGAGGAGAGTGTAGCAGGTTCTCTGTTCTCTGGCGTCAATTGTTTTTGGCCGGCCAACTTGTTCTGTTGAGACAAAGCAGTCAAAACTGCCAGGGTACCAACCCAGGCTGCCAGTCTGCAGTTGTGATGTGAAAGCTTGTAGAAACCCTCGGCGGAGGTGTAAATATCGACGAGGTTTGGAACTCACATGTAAATATAGCGAGTATTACGCGAAGCACGTGCTGAATGACCTCTGGAAGAAGGCATCGAAAGACATCACCCTTGATACAGGCCTTACTAAATGGATACAATTATACACGTCTGTCCAGAATTGGCTCTGTCTAATTGTATGTTACATTAAACAATTCGCAATTCTTATTCTGTCTCTAAAGTCTTTGTCCGTTTTGTTTCAGAATAGGGCGGGCCCACAGTGAATGGAACCACCTTCTTCATCATCCTCATGATGGTGCCATACTGTTCATGTTTGATTTCATCGTAATCTTGTGCCGCTATTAAATCCGTTGCCAACCAATCTGCTAACTGGGCAAATACAGTATGTCCATTGCCCCACTCAGCGTGGTCACTCAGTGCTATAAAAAAGTCTGCAGTACCAGGGATCATACAAAGGTGTCCAGATTTCACTTCTAAGTTTCCCTCTTTCGGAGGAATCTCAGGTAGATCTAAGCGTCCTTGAAGAAGGCCATACGGAGGACCAGTCCCCTGCTGAGGCTGCAGCACAGTTTAAGAAACGGTGAAGGGCGGTGAGCAGGCGACAGGGAAGTCAGAGTCATAATTCCATACCTTGGGCCTTGCTTCTGCACGATAAAATTCACAATTTTGACATCTAGAGGCTTCATTTTCTGCCAGCTGCTCTATCAATTCCACCGTTCGTGGAGCATTTCCAGGGAGCAGTCTCGCTGGTATTGGACCATATGGCGTGTGTATTTCAATCCACTTCCCCTGGAAACCAAGGGTTGTTTCTAGATCTGGCCTTTCTTGTGTCAAGGCTGCATCTGAACGAGACGCGACGAAAAGGCAGATCGCTGTTAATAAAAGCTTCATGAACAGTAAACTTCGCCGACGTTGGATGGCAATCTCTTTAAATTAATCTATTCATTCTAGTAGGAGCAGAAAGACTTCCGTGTTGAACGCAAATGCCTTCCCAGCTTAAGGATGTGTCATGTCGCCTTGCATGGACAAAGCTTCCCTTCATATAATTTGAGAATCCTCATAACTCTTCTATCTTCTAGCTAGTAATGAGTCTTTAATCCCCTTTTTCTTTGATTGCTTACCTGAATTGCCTTGCCCAGTTGCCAAGATGAGCGGCTGACGGTACATTGTGTGCGCCTCAAGCATACCCCATGACAGCCATGGACTTCCATGACATGTCTGCCTTTCCTGCCTTTGGACACCAAAGTACAGCCCCTTTCTATCTAGTTTGTTAAAGTAGGATTCATGACATTTTGTTCCCTCTTTTTTCCTGTCTCTTCCAGAGTCGGTCTTTTAATTCATCAGTCTCAAGAATTCCTTCTTCGTCATGAAATGGCACACAAAACCTTTCACTACACTTTCAATCACCAGTAAGCTTTTTAAAGTGAAAACACTGCTAGTAATGACAAGAAGTCTGACCAAAACTGTGCAACAGAAGCTGATGATGAAAACAGTGAGACATTTCAAGGTGGCAGAATCTATGAATTTGGCCTACTCACCTGACTGCATATTCTGTCCATTCCAATACATGACAAGGTGAGTATGAATGCATTAGTTATTTATACATTACAAGTAACAGTTTGGAACACTGCTATACCTTGACACTGCATTGAACATGGATAACGATAGACGGCGCAACTTCCAGACAGCAAAACTGTCTGGGTTTGCAACCTCTTAGAAAACTTACAGCTCAGAGCATTGCAGTCTCCCGACTTCCTCGTCCATTCACCTAGAAGGGCTTGGGAATCTCTTCACCGTAAGTAAATGCCACTATCCACCGGGCTTTGCTGCCACAGGCAAGCTCGGCTGGCTCGCCAGTCTGTTGCTGTGCAC
>JAAMXV010000533.1:0-11816 GCA_019693495.1 Axilococcus clingmanii
GGAGCAACGCCTGGAAAAGCTGGGCCCCCTCCACCACCTCCTCCATTGCCAGGAACTGCCCCCAAACTGCCACTCTCTGGTGCCCCTCGGCAGATTGTACCTCCATCCCCTCTGACCATTGCTCCTAAACTGAGAGCATTTTTCTGGACCAAGGCCAACAAAGCACCTGGAAGCGTATGGAACGATGTCTCTCACCCCCCGACCCTGTCTCCAGAGGCTACATGTGCCATTGAGCAGCTCTTCACGTTGAAACCCACAGCAACAAAAGAGAATGCCCCCACTGGGAAGAAAGACAAGGCAGTGGGGGCTGTTGTCAAAGTGATCCCGGTGCCACGTGCCAATAACATATCAATTATGTTGACCCAGTTTGGTGATTTTAAGAATGGAGCTGCTGAAATCAGAGAAGCTATTGAGTCCGGTTCAAGCGTGCTGGGCCTTGATCATTTGACCCTGTTGCTGCAGATAGCTCCAACTCAGGATGAGACGAAGGCATTGACTTTGTACAGGGGGGGTGTAGATGAGTTGTCAGCCCCAGAGAAGTTTCTGTTGATGATGTCCAAAGTACCACGACTGCCACAAAAGATTGAGACGCTCATATTCGAGCGGCAGTTTGGAACACTTTGTGATGATGCGTTGGGCGGAATGAGCACCCTGAGACTTGCTTGTGAGCAAATCAAAAGGGGCGAGAGATTGAAACTAGTATTCTTGACTGTTCTAGCGGTTGGCAATACCTTGAATGCGGGGACTCATAGGGGGAGTGCAGAAGGGGTCAGGTTGGATTCCCTACTGAAGCTCAGCGATGTGAAGGTAACTATACAGGTGGCAACACAACATCAGGGGCCAACCATGAGTCCAAAAACAGGTAGAGGACACCAACAACGAGGAGCACAAAAGATGGAAGGCCATGATGATAATAAAGCTATAAATCCTGATGAGAGAAACCCTGCAAAACCTGATGCATTGCCTCCAGCAAAGACTTTATTAGATTTCGTGGCCTGGACAATTATCCACAAGGAATTGCGCGAGCATGTGACCGTCATTGGCAGTGAAGAGTTGGCAGCGACTGCGCACTCTGGTTATCTGTCTGCAGAGTTGGGAGCGTTGGCTGATGCTGTTCGCCGCATGCAATCTGATGTTCAAGAGGCTCTTAGAGCACTGGACATTGGCATGAGGGGAGCTAAAACTGAATTAGAAGCTGAGCTTAAAGGTCCCTTGGGTGGCGATGCCACCTCTCGAGCAGAGCGGCAAGCTTCATTCGCGGTACACATCGAGCAAGCAGCAGCAGCAGCAAAGGCAGAGACTCCTCCTCCTCCCCCTCCTGCATGTGTTGAGCAAACTAGGAGTCCATCTGCATTTGCTGCCTCGTTACAAGGATTTATAGATACAGCAACTCAGCAGCAAGATAAACTCCAAGCAGAAGCTCAAGAAACTGACCTTGCTGTCAGAAGCACGCTAGCATGGCTGGGCGAAGATTCTGAACAAGACCCTAATCAGACGTTCGAATCTGTTCTTCGATTCAGTAGAGATTTTGACACTGCATTCAGGAGGATGCAGAGAGCGTTGACAAAATGATATGAATGAATTAACTAATTACTCTGACAGCTATCTACTAAGATGTAGTCCTATCTAAAACTTGGTAGCACCTTTCTACATGGTGTGATTCTTGTGCTTGCATAGTAATAGCATACCTATACATCGGCTCATCAAACTCCCCCTGTGTAGTGTCCTCTCCTCTGGCTTGTGCCATCATCCATTCTGTGTACTTGTCAACATACGGCTCTCCCACATGCCAGCTGGCTTTCAAAAACATAGTTTCGAAGGGATGCATAGAGATGCCATCATATGTTCCGTGCCGTGATGGATGCACATTGTTGTTGCATTTCCAATGCCGCTGATCTCTCCAATCTATGCCTCTATACTTGGACATCAGTGTATCAATTGTGTATCCATGTTTCATGAGAGCAGTCGTCAATCCGTATTCCCCCTTGACAACAATTCCGTCTGGGCATGTTTTGCAAAGATGGAGTTCAAAAACACCCTCGTTCATGAGGATGTCCAGGCCTACAATGTCGACACCATATGCCCAGCTTTCAATTTTAGCTCCAGGACCTCCAGCATCCACTTCAGGAAGGCATACAATCGAGGAAGAGACAGCTTTGACGTCTCCGATGAGCTTTTGAGTGTACGCCATCGGCCACTGCCAGTGTGGTGGCATATAGGTGGGGAGGAAAGGTCCCTTGACACTGCTATTTAAAAAAATAAAGAATTTATAGGTCCTTAAAGTTCCTTTGGCTTTCGTCCACTCTAATGTGATATTATGGGCAGCAAAATCCATTCCTTCATTTTCTATTCTTTGGAGGAGTGTCAGATGTGGGCCACCATGCGCTGCAGACACGTCATGAGGCAAGGGATTCATTTCTTCAATTTTGAGCATGGGAAGTAATCTACTACAGGGACTGCACTTATCCCCACTTATGACTACCGTAAAATCAACATTATGAAGTGCAGGTAGTAGTCGACTTTCTACCCCCATGCCCATGGTGATGAAATAGTCAAAGTTGTCACGCTGAATGGGATCCTTTTCAAAATATGAATATGATACAAGAACTTTTGATTCACCATGCTCTTCTACTACATGATCTGATGTGCCTCTAGAGAGATACCGATAAGACGCTATTATCGCAATAGGCAAGAGGAGAAGAAGGAGGCTCAGCCAAGAGGGTCGGTTGGGAGAGTTTCGCCGGATGGCAGTTTTCAGCAGTGGTTGTGAGACTCTTCCAATCCCCATAGTTAGTTGGCTATGCTTTGTTGAGGTCCTCAAAGACATTAGCAAAGCATCCTGGCGATGCTACCCGTATATGTTGTTTAACTAAAGTAGGAATCCTGTGTCACAGATCTCTAGCCGCAAACACATTTTCTGCACCGTTGCAAATCTAAGAGCAGCTTCATGCACTGATTGTCGTAATTGAAAAATAGAATGTATGTTCTGGCCCCTAATATAGTCTGCAGTTGGCACGTTATCGAGAAACTTTTCTTTAAAAAAGAAGAAGACCAAAACCGAGAATAATTTAGAAACGCTACTGTACGCTTCTAGTATTTGATAAACTTTTTTGAATACCAAGAATTTATTACTGGCGACATCATTTACATAGTAGCAGACATGTCTCTCATGAATACATCACACCCAGTCCGGGCGATGCCTGCGGCGCAGAGCCGCAACAGAGTACCCAGAACAGTTATAAGTAGTAGCTTTGTGAAAAACACTGGTAGAGAGTTTGCAGGACAGAGCTTACTGCAATTAAGCACCACCTCACACAAGAGTGGTTCTCGCACTGTCACAACTATGGCCGCAAAAGGTAAGATTCACTTACGTATTCTTGGTACATTGTACTCACAGTACATGTAGGCTGCAAATATTGACCGGTATATAGTGTTACGTTGGGAGCCATCACACATCCTCTGCATGCAACTCGTTTGCCCTGTTGCTTTATAACAATTTATCCTCTTCTCCTTTCAATCGTAGTTACTGGATTGATCAAGCTGGCACTTCCAGCAGGAAAGGCTAATCCTGCCCCACCAGTCGGTCCAGCCCTCGGTTCCAAAGGTGTGAACATCATGCAATTCTGCAAGGAATATAATGCAGCTACACAGGACAAAGTTGGCACAATTATCCCAGTTGAAATCAGTGTTTATGAGGATCGCAGTTTTACATTTATTCTTAAGACACCACCAGCTTCAGTTTTACTGAAAAAGGCTGCAGGCGTGGAGAGTGGTTCTGGAGAGCCTAACAGAGTTGACGTAGGACAAGTTACTAAGGATCAACTCAGAGAGATTGCAACCATCAAACTGCCTGACCTGAACTGCACAGGAATTGAGGCGGCTATGAATACTATCGAAGGAACTGCTCGAAATATGGGCATTAAAATTGTAGAAGCATAAAACTGTAATACAGTATATAAAAGTATCTGCTTTTTTGTGTGTCTGCCCGTTAGGGAACATCATCCTGAATCTCTTCCATGAAAGAAGTATTTCTTCTTATAGCTTTCCAACTGTTTCAGTACTTTCTTAGATGGTCCTTGCAGTACCACCTCTGAATACATAAATACAGATAGCAATACGAGACCGACCCCCATCAAGAAGAACGTGGACGGCCATTGTCCGAAGAGGGGCACCGCCAAAAGGACGGTCAGAATAACCGAAACTGCCAATGCAAAATTTTTCAAGATGTTGTCACAGAATTTCACAACCATGCCAGTTACTAATCCTCCAAAAACCTGCAATGCTATTGTAGCCCACGTTAATGAATCAAAGCCCTGTAAAGGCGCATGAATCTTTCCAAAATCTTTGATGACAGCATACAGTAAACTGGCTGGCACTCCGTAAATTCCCAGCTGTATATTTCGTACCCATAGAGAGGCTGCATGCTTACCCTTCACATACTTTTCAAAGTAGACACCAGCGTAGGCCGAACTGAGGCCGGAAACGGAGCATGCTACCATTCCTGCAAAGTAGCCAAGAGGTCCACTATGTTGGGCAGCTGCT
Source organism: Axilococcus clingmanii (assembly GCA_019693495.1). Lineage (NCBI taxonomy): Eukaryota > Viridiplantae > Chlorophyta > Chlorophyceae > Chlamydomonadales > Chlorococcaceae > Axilococcus > Axilococcus clingmanii. The sequence goes on from JAAMXV010000533.1 coordinate 4,543, forward strand.
GTTGCGGCAGCACTCCTGACTACGGCGTGATGACTGTTGTTGATGGTCACCAGGACAACCCCAAAGGCCAAGACTGGAATGGAGCACCACTGTACTGCTTCCAAATGCTGCCCCAAGAGCCAATAAGCAAATAGAGCTGTTGGAACTAGCTTAAATGATTGACTAAATATTTGAAATGCCACTGCATCCAAATGTGTTGCTGCTATGATTAGGAGAACCTGCTGTCCAACAAACATGCCTGCCGGCAAAGCCATCGGCAAAGATTTGTTAACTATTTCGTGTATGTGCTGCCTCATCGCTCTCCCTATTGGCTCCTTATTCTCTAGTGCATCTTCTTTCCGCTTTCTATATTCTATAATGCAACATAGTGCTAATTTGATGGCCTCTGTGAAGAAGACTGAGACTGAAGCCAGGTATGGAGTGCCGACCTTGACCCTTGAAAATCGGAGTGTAATCGACAATGCTGTTCCTTGTAGTACCAGCATAATCATTGACATGATAGCGTATTTACTGTTACGAAAACGACTAGGTCCACCAGCTGGGGGGATGGCGACAGGTTCATCACCACCCATGAGCTTACTCTGAGAAGCCTGCCGCCAGTTGCTGATCGGCAACAAGGGCGCCTCAGTTAATGTTGAAGGCCGATCAGGAGCAGAAATATCTATCATTGTCCCCTGTCTATGTATATTTCTCTCACGTTGATGCACTCTGCATACAAACACTCCCAAACGAAAGGAAACGAAAGCGATTTGTATGTTGATGGTTCATAACACATTGAGTTTTTTGAATCTACTTGGGGTGTTCACAGTGGAAAGAATTGCGTACTAAATTCTACTTTATGTCATCGACGTCGTATTCAACGTCCTCCTCTTCTTCTTCTTCTTCATCATCATCAGGGTGATGACCATTCTGTGTCTCTCCTCCAATGTATTGAGCTTCAGTGTTTGGATAGGCTGAGGTAAGCACACCTGGATGATATCCTTGCAGTAATTCCAACTCTTGTTTCTTGACAACTCTAGTATTGTGATCTAATCTATCTGTTGCAGCTTTATAAGCTTCTATGAACGCCTCCTCCCTCTTCCTTTTAAGTGCTTCAATGGCCTTGGGGTTTGGATCATCCAACGCCCACCGCACATCCATCACGGCATCAGGCGGTGCCCCCTTGCCCACTAACGGTTGTGACTGCATAGCTACTTTAGCAAACTCGGCTGTTGACCTCCATTCATACCGTGCAAACGCAATGCCTTTGTTGTATATGAGATTCAAATTATCAATGGGGCCCCACTGGCCAAAATTCTTATCCAACAACTCTTTCAACTCCACCATGGGCAACTTACCTGCAGTACCATAATGTATGTAGAGCGTAGTGGTATCTCTCTCAAAGGAACCTGTTCCTTTAGTGGAAAAGTCCTTCAAAGAGTGCCTGTCCCTCCCAAAAATGTCATACTGGTAGTTGACTCTGTGGCTGTACTCCAACTCTATCGTTGGAAGTTTGTGGAGATAATTGCAATTTGGTCCTAGATGACAGATACCTCGCGCAAAGTAAAGGCAACAATATTGAACTTGCATTTCCTCCCCACGAGTCCATCCCTGGTCAATGGAAGGCTGACAACGGTATTTGGAAGCTTCACGAGGGGCGTCGGGAGCTATGAAACCCTTGGCTGTTCTGCTAGTCCATATATTATATGTGAGGTCCGATTGTGTCTTCTCATCGCTTATCACCGGCCTCTCAACCTGCGTCGTCGAGTTGAATTACTTGCACTTACTTAGATCGAAAGATGATCAATCAGTCGCACAAACCTGCTTTCTAGCGGGGGTTTTATCAGCAGGAATACTAGCCATAACCCGTAACGTATTATAAATATGATAATGCACACGCAAGATGCCTTTGAGTACTCGCTAGTGCAGCCTGCTTATTTATCTCTTACACATTTTACGAGATCTGACATTGGCGCAGAAATTCCCTACACCACAAGTGTAGATTTCGTTTTCAGTCACCACAGAGAAATTGTTTATGACAACCTGCTCAGAGTTGGGTTCACAAGACACTGCCAAACTAATTGGCATGGAACGGAGAGGCCACTCTTCTTCTCGTCCCAACGTATGGGAATCCTTCAGTATGGTGGATCTCTTTAAGCAGCTTGGTAATACTCTTAGTATTAGTAAAGGTCGCATAGATGTTGATCGGGTAGCTGGGCGGCAGGAACTTCCGGCCACCTCCGTCCTGGACAAGCAGCAAGTTGTGGTTGGGATTTTAAACAAGTGGGTTAATTTAGGCACAGGTTGGCACCCTAGATTATTCGTGATGTACAATGGTGTTCTCAAGGCCTATAAAGTTTCTGGTCCTTTGGCTGTGGACATTGCAAATCTCTTGGAAGCCCTGCAACATGTAGGGGAGTTGTACTTCATCGGTGCTGAAGTCAACATCAGAGCAGCAAAAGGTCGTCATCATGTGAAAAGCAATAGTAATAGTAATCGTGAGCAGGAGTCAAAGATCTTTTGTATCCCCCAACCATATGCAGAGGTGCATCTTCAAGTGGCCAATGTCAGAGAATCTCACACGGACAGTCGAAAGCTCTACCTGGGCACTGGCACACAAGAGATTCAGCTGAGAGCAGAGACTCAAGAAGACAGGTGGGTGTGGATAGAGGCATTGAAAGCTGCCATAGGTTCATGGCAAGGATTATCAGCTGCTGAGTCAGCCTCATTGAATCAACAACTGTCAGATTGGACGCTGCAGCAGGACATTGACCTCGGAGATAGAGTCGAACACTTGAAGGCTGAGTTGGCCAACTTCGGTGCTTCTTCCAAGATCATCAGTAGTGCTGAAGCTTTCTTAAGGTCTCAAAGTAAGTACTACAGAGAGATTGTGGCGAATGAGGAAGTCAAAAGAAGGGCTTTGCTAGAAATTGTGTACAGACTTGAGAATGAGAAACGCCAGTTGGAGACAGCCATCGTCATTGAAGGCACCAAAGCTGGTGAGCAAAGTACTTTGACTGTGTCTTCCTCACAAGAAGATGATGCCACTGACCATGAGGAGGAGCAACAAGAGGAAGGAGGAAAAAGGGCTGGGAAGTACGTGACGGCCGTTCCGGATGATGAGGCATTGGACGATGAATTTTTTGAGTGTGAGAGTCTTGCTTCGTATGCTAGTGGTCGGGAGGGCAAGCGAGAAAGGATCAGAAGTAATAGTGTGGGCGACTTGGCATCCCTTGGAGAGTCATTTTCACCCCCTCCAAAAGGCAGCACACAGGAGGATAAAGGAAGGGTGTCCGGGCACAAGAAGAAATCCACACCACCATCAGTGCCCGACCCGCTCTGGTTGCACTCGGAGGGTCCTGCACCAAGGAGGCGAAGCTGCCTTCCAAAACCAGCCCAGACAGAACGTTCTGTATCGTTGTGGGGCCTTATTAAAGACATGGTGGGGAAAGATCTCAGTAGAGTCTGCTTGCCAGTGTACTTCAATGAGCCCCTATCTGCGTTGCAGAAAACAGCTGAAGACTTGGAATATAGTGAGCTTTTGGATGAAGCGGCAGAGTTACCCGCTGGGTCAGTAGAGAGATTGTTGAAAGTGACAGCATTTGCAGTGAGTGCGTACGGGAGTACGGTGGGAAGGACTGCGAAACCGTTCAACCCCTTGTTGGGCGAGACTTTCGAGTTTGTGTGCCAAGAAAAGGGTTTTCGCTGCATCGTAGAGAAAGTCAGTCATCACCCCACAATTATTGCTTTGCATTCAGAAGGTAGACGGTGGGTTTTCCAAGGAGATGCCGATGTTAAGAGCAAATTTTGGGGGAGATCTATAGAACTGAGACCCGAGGGTACGCTGACTGTGGTGTTCGACGATGGCGATGAATATCACTGGAACAAAGTAACTACCTCTGTCAACAACCTCATCTTGGGGAAGATCTATGTAGATCACGGTGGGGTTATGAGGGTGAGGAATATCAACACCGGGCTAGCAGCAAGAGTGAGGTTCAAAGAGACGGGTATTCTTTTTGATAGAGACCCTCGGCATGTTGTTGGCTTTGTTGAGAAGAATGGGCAAAGGTGGGAGGATGTAATTCTGAGAGGGCATTGGGATGATGCACTGGCAGCAGAATATCAGGATGGAACAATTATAGTGTTGTGGAGAAGGAATCAGCCCCCCCCAGATCCGACGAGGTACCATTTGACGCAATTTGCCATCGAACTGAATGAGCTCACCCCTGGGCTTGCCAAGAAGGTGGCTCCGACTGATTGCCGTCTCCGTCCAGATCAATCTGCTTTAGAGAAGGGGGAGTATGACAAAGCAAACTCTGAAAAACAGAGATTAGAACATAAACAGCGGGCTGCAAGGGTGGCAGCAGAGAGAGGCGAGCCTCTCAGACCCCGGTGGTTCACCCTGCATGAAGAAGAAGGGGGCCGAACGTCATATAGATATAAGGGCGGCTATTGGGAGGAAAGGTCCCAAGGAACATTTACTGGGTGTAGAGATATTTTTGGTGCTTTTGTGGAGAGCGTAGAAATGTAAAATATATATGTATGTACACAAAAGCGGTGTTATGTATCTTTGCAGCTGGTGGGCTCTGTGAAGAAACAAAGAACAGAGAGGATCGAAGGATGCTGTGTTGGGACTGGCTTGCCCTTTGCTGATCATTATCTTATCCCCCTTTTAAAATCCTTGAATGGGGTTAAGACGGAGGTTATGGCAACTAAAACTGGGAGCTGCTGCTCAGAAGTAACCCAACAAGGTGAGCCTTGGTCAGCCCAGTCTGTCTGTCAGTCAGGAATCGCCCGGGAGCAAGAACGACCAGCAGCCCTGCAAACTCTTCATGCCCACGCATGGAGATGATGTTTATTTGTAGAAAGTAGATACACAAGACCATCTTCCTACTGGATGCCACCAAGAAGCTTTGAGTTTAGAAGGTCTAAAACCTTACTGTGTGTGGGCAGTTGCACGGTTTGGAGACTCTGTGGGGCCCTGAACAGCATTCCTCACGGTTGTAAGAGAACCTTTCCTCTGTAAACAGCAGCTCATGCTGACGATACTTTGACGAATATTCCAGTTTTCAAAGTTCGATCGTTGCCCTTCATACCTTGTTGTGTGATTTCGCTGGCGCCGAGAATGTATGGAGTAGAACTTTGAGTTTAATTTTCGAAAACTCTGATTATACAGAAAGAGCCATTCAGCATTATTGCAATACTGCATAGCCTACCAAGTATTGCTATCGCCTGTCAACTAGTAGAGGACGACCCTGACAGTGGCCTAAATCCGATCCAATCGGATTTCTCTCTGATTCTAGCCGAGCCCTTGAGGACCCCACGTGTATGCCATGCATCAGACACCACCCATAAAAACCTCTAACACTTAAAGTTTGAAGGCCTGGCTCTGGGCCACAAGGATGTTTTAAGCACATCGTTATCAATCATAGTATCAAAAAAATTTGAGGTCACTTCCAACATACTACGGCCGCATTCGTGCGAGTAAGGGAAAGATACATTGTCAATTCTTTGATGTACACTCCTAAGTCATGTCTTCGCTGCGTTTTTGTTGGTTGTTGGTATGCCACTTGGTCTTGGCTCACTCAAGTAGGGTGAGTAGCGTTGGGTTTTCGAGTCAAAAGGCGAAGCGCCACAGTTTCTACTCGAGAGACTTGACGGTCAGGAGCACTCACAAGCCACATACGCAAAGAAATCTCTGAGTACTTGATGTACTATGTGCCGCCATTAATCGCTCAGATCTGACACCATCATTAGCTTACTGACACACTTCCGTCGCACCTTTAGATCATTGTCGATAACATCCATGACTGGATAGCAGCCCTCAATGACCCTGCTATTGACCACATCCTGATCGCCAACATTCCTGGAGGATACAATATAACTGACGAAAATTGGCCCCATGGAGCAGTTGTCATCAATGGGCGGAGCACAACCATGGAGGGCATGGGGCCTGGACCAATTTACATGGACATCAACATGCTCACAGATCGCATCGTTCTGGAAAACAAGGCATCCCTGACTAAAAAGAATATTTGGGCAGATGATTGTTTTATGGATGCCTGGCCCTTCAGCTGCCTTACAAAGACCACCACAGGCTCATCCTTACTGATGGAGGATCTCATAGTCAGTGACGCCCGTTGCGTGAATACTTCGGCTTCACTGGGCATGAAAGCTCTTCTTCAGGCAGCTACATTCTCAAATTTGTTCACTACTGGGTACAATCATGTGTACATTAACTCAACTACCGTGTACTTAAATGAAACAAACTGGGTATCATACATACCTCCCCCAGCTCGATGGCGCATGGTCAACACCCTCTTCACGTGTACCGGGAATCACACTCATCCACTGCCTAAAATTGACTTGTTGAACCATTCCTACCATGTACCACTGTCCATGTGGCTGGTAATGGTAGCCCTACTTGTATTTGCAGTGTGGTCATTTATCAAGCTTCAGAGGAAGAAAAGGAGTGAAGGTGTACCTGAATTTGTCATTGCCAGAAATAGAGGGTATGCTTTGCAGAGCTTGATAGGTGCTGGCCACTATGGTCAAGTCTACAAGGCCAAGCACATTGCAACTGATCAGATGGTTGCAATCAAAGTGCTCAACCTCAATCCTGAAAATTCAAAGGAACTTCGACAAGCCGTCAAGGAATATTATACTATGAAAAGCCTTCAACATCCTGGATGTCTGAGGGTTATCAGCAGATACAGTAACTACCTTCGGCAAACCAAAGACGGAGTTGAGATAGGTCCACTGGCATGGAGCATTGAAGATTATGTTCATGCCCCAAATAGTTTGTCTATTGAAGATACCGCACGCGCAATCTCTCTGACGTCGAGCACTTCTATCAGCCATGGTGATGAGATGGTATCCAATACCTATCTTGCACCCCTTTTCAATGGAAGTATAGCTGAAGATGCCTCATACACTACGGTGCAACTTCATATTGTCCTAGAGTTCTGTGATATGGGAACCCTGGCAGATTCTATATCCAATGGGAGACACTTCTATGATCCAGACGGATTCCCAGTCCTCTCGACAATTCTGTCGGCTGCTCTGGACATTGCTGAGGGTTTGGCATACCTTCATCATCCTGACCGACAGCTAGTTCACAGAGACTTGTCGGCTGACAATGTGCTTCTGAAAACTGAGCCTAACAAGAGGGGTTTCAGAGCTGTCTTGTCAGATTTTGGATTGACTACATTGCTGACTGGAAGTGCGTCTCACAGGAGTTCTAAGATGAGGGGAACAGTGGTGTTCATGTCCCCTGAAGCCATAGAGAGCTGCAC
>JAAMXV010000536.1:0-80734 GCA_019693495.1 Axilococcus clingmanii
GGTGCATGTGAAGTCCTGGCGGAGGCATTTGTGGAGGGTGCGCATGTGTGTGTTGTGGAGGCAGATGAGCAGTTCCTGGTGGAGGTGGTAACTGCTGTACATGTGCCTCATAGGAAGGGGGGGCACTGGGCTCCACTGGAGCGGTGGCAGGCAGATGACTATCAGATGAAAGGTTGGATGCCTGCGTTTGAATGGGAGGCGCAGGTGCAGGAGGAACGGATCCCCCAGCAGTAGAAGGGGAGGATGGTGCTGTCCTTTCATCAGTGGTAGTCATGTTTTGCAACTCATTTGCTGCCTCTGCCAATTCTTGCTTGTCTCTGACGATTTGTACAGATCTATGAATCTCGTTGAGCGATCGCTCCATGGCAGCAAGCCGTTGCTTTGCCGCATCTTCGCGTAATGCTGCGACAGACTGAGAATCATTCATGGTCTGAGAGATCTGTTCAGTGCGAAACTCCAGGGCCTCTAGTCGGTGATCTATGTCTTCCAAAATCCTCTGAATGGAGCCAGAAAAGCTCTGAAACACTTGTGTGACACCAGCAAGAATTTCATCCCTCTGAAGAGCGGCAGCTTTCTGCATTGTCACGAGGAAAACATTTAGGTTTAGAAAAGATGTCGTATGAACAACCCGTATACCTTACCATAGGGGTGCCAGGCTTTTGAACTGGTTGCAATGGCAATTTCAAGCTTTGGTTGCCGACACGTTCCGGAGTTGTAGCAAGCACTTCATCGCTTCCGATGCTAGTAACGTGTTTTGAGGTTCCATTATCACTTTCTCTCGCCTGTGGCAAGAGCTCTGCAAAAAAATCGTTTCGTTTTGTGGCTTGCTCTTCCATTGATCTACGCTTGCAGTGCCACTACAAGAATTTAAGCAATGTACTTTAAAAAGTATAGTTTCAAGAAACAACACGGGTCTGACGGATTCTTCTCCAGATAACAAAACAACCCCTCTCTGTAGCGAACACCGGCTCCCTTCCATTCTTCATCTGATCAGTGCCGGCGCCTTGCAATTGGATTGAACCAGACACTCTCTCACACATCAGACCAACAATAACGATCGAACGTATACTTTTGGCAGTTCTAGTACTATTACATAAAAATTTGAATTGTTTTGTCAACGAATATAAAAGATGATGTTTGGGCAAAATAGCACAGCTGAGGGCACACTTGCCGTACTGCGCACATAAACTCATATGTCATTTGTTGGTGGTCCTATGCTAGCATGCCCGCTACCTCAAAAGCTTTCTCGAAGGAGCTGGAGCTGGTGCAGGGCCTGGAGTAGGACCATCGGCATCAGTCAGCATTGAATTGACAATTTCATCTACAAATTCGGCAAATTCATCATTTCTCATTTCCTCTATCTTGAGACTAAGCTTTTCGATTTCTGTAAGTGGAGGGGGGGCTGGAGGTGGACTTGGAGGAGGGCTAGGAGGTGGGCTAGGCGATGGACTAGGGTCTGGGCTTGGAACAGGCACTGGTTGGGGTTTTGAGTCGCAATTGCAATCATCCGAGAATTCCCAAGTGATGCGCTCTCTACTCCAGGACTTGCCAGTCAAAGCTTGCAATCCTGCAGTAGAAAAGTCTACATCTCCTGGCTTGCAACCAGCGCAAGCATCAATAATTTTGAATAAATATGTCACTCCAGTGGCACCCTTAGCACAAATACATTGGCCACACCTGCCTTTGTTTTCAAACTGGGCAAAGTTCATTGCACAGTAATAGGTCTCAAAATAGCTACCCAAGTAGCCAAGGCCACAGGCATTAAGTCCGGTGCAATCTTTATCATTCGGACCACAGTATGCGGTACCATCACCGCTGAATGAATGAACACCTACTGCAAGGCAAAATAATACCATTATTGAATACATTTGAACCTGTCGGTGAGGAGGGTGTGACGTGAGTCGAAAAGTCCGGAGAATGGGACGAGACCAGCTGTGGCGGTGTGTCGTTCAGAATTATGTGTTATTAAATGTTGCAATGAAAGTGCGCCGTGCCACAGATATCTCGCAAATAACGCACTGGCGATGAGTCGCACTGACAGACAGCCGCTGACAAAAAGAACGAGTCTGATGCAAAGTCGTACCATTTTGAAACAAATAGACCTTAGGGGAGATAATTATCAAAAGACTGAATCAAATGGAGTGGCGTTCGATGAGGATTGTCTGGGAGGTCCTTAAAATGTCTTTCAGCGCTTAGCTGTGTATACCTTAAAAAATAGCTTCAGAACAACTTAATAAACTTTAAAAGGGGAAATTCGTGTAAATGCAAATGAAACAGTAGCTTTTCAAGCATCGATCACTTTCCCAGTCTGTCAGTCGTCGGCACACGACACGACTTGATGGATGCCCGGTGCTCAGGTCAGTGGGGGTGCTGATTCTGTACGGCGCTGATCCCCCCTTTCTTGTTCCAACACCCTGCGCTCAACGGTGACCATGGACAGATGTCGAAGACTTGATCATCCATCGGAACGTGCTGGTGTGTACTTTGTAGACGCTTTCAATCGCAGTTCCTGGTTATATTCAATGTGAAGTACTCAACCCATTGGCAGATGCTCAGAGATCCGGGAGATATATAGATCAGGGACGGTAAGGAAGTTCCTTCACGTTGATTTCTGATGTCTAGGTTTAAGCTGCAACGGAGCCTATCCTTGAAACAGCGGCCATCGGCGATCTCTGATTGTTGTGATCACTTCTGATACCACACAAGACCTACACAGGACCATTTGTATATAGAATGATGAGAAAACCTGACAAATTGATGACAGGGGCCAGCAAATGCGAAAGTTTGGATTTTCGACAGTTAACCTGATACTGGAGAGGTCAAAATTTCGTTAGTTCCCTCACTTACTCTCGAGATTCAAATCTCGAGTTCAAGTCTGCCTTTCAAGCTGGGTGCAAACCTGTCATCCTTCGGGAAGCTAGCAAAGGGAGGGCTTCTCCTCATTATTGAGGCCATTGTTCGTTCGATCATGTTCCTACAGCAAGCGAGATTGTAGTCGTAGTTTCGGCTCCTCCCGGAAGGGGAGAGTCGACTGTGTTAGAGCCTGGAGGAACGGGTCAGGCTGGAAACAGAGCAGCCCACTCTAGCGCTGCAATCGGCGCCGCTATCATAGGAGCTAGGCGTTGCGATGGAGTTACCTCGTAATGGTTGCTTGCTCAACTGTTTTACACCTTCTTACTTCTTTTTCTTCCCTTTCTGCTGTATTTTTTGCAACCCCGGCATCTGCAAACGGCAACTGCCAATGATTGCATCAATGCCAGCTTGTTCGGGACACAGCCGGATCAACTCCTTTTCGCGCCCCTCAGAACCCTTGAACAACACATCTAGAGATTGCTTGGCAGCTTTGCCCTTCCTGAGGGTTCCAGGAACGAGCTTGACTTTGTGTTTGTAGCTGGACAAGACTGAGTAGGGTGCACAGACAGGCAGGGCAAACAGCAGCGTGTCACCTTGACGGGGGCACCCAGTCAGACTATCCAACACAGACACTTTAACGTCTTCACCAACTACGTCAATATTCTCATCCGCCAGCAGGGCTGCAACTTCCTCCTTCTCACACGTGTTACTTTGCACTGGATTCCTCTTTCTTTCCTCCTCAGCTGCTGCGCACACAGATGATGCGGGTTCTTCCACTTCTTCTGTGTCTGCTTCGACCTCTCCTGCTTCGGCTTCCGTCTTCTCCGGTCTTGCTGTCAGCTGTTGTATTTCGTCCTCAGTAAGCTCTCTTTGTGGCAGGCCTGTGTGAGCCATTTTTCTAGCACTCATCCGAGCTTTTCGCTCTTCTTTCTTCATCTGCTTGTCTTTCTTTTGCCCGGCAGGCTGCAGCAGCGCCATTGCGATCGCTCTTTCTTCCTCATCTTGATGTCGATACTTGGCTTGTAATTGCTTGCTTTTCTTTCCACGTTGTGTGGGGACTATGGAGTCGCCTTCATCTAGAGGAAAAGATGCTTTTTGTGTATCCTCCTGCTTCTTTTTGTTCTTTGTCTTCTGCTTTTCATTCACAGTATCAAGAATATTCTTCCCAGTACCTTTGCTAGTGCCAACCCTGTGAGACAGCAGAGACTTTATGACAGGGTTTTCCTCTTCTTCGACTGCATCCTGTCCCTTGTCTTTGTGCACATCACTAGAAGTACAAAGCCCATACCGATCAAAAGCAGCAGTGATACTCTCTACTGGCTCCTTTTGCAATGTGACATTAGCGGAGGAATCTAGAAACGCTTCATATGCTGATACCGGGTGGCTTGATACATCCTCATCCCCAACTTCATGCTGCAGAGTGTCTGCTCCCGAGTCATCATCATCATCATCATCATCTGCTCTGTCGGTCTCCTCATGAGCAGCATTTTTCCTCACAGCACGCTCCCCCAAATGAGCTGCTATACTTTCTTCATCCAACTTAAACAATATCCCAAAGCCCATCACCAGCGGTTGTGGAGGGAGAAAATTCTTCCTTCCCCTCACCATGAACGAACCAGTGGTCAGAAATTCCCCTGTTGGGGCACTCTTACTGACTTGCTCAGGGTGAACCCACCACGCAGAGGTCACCACTTTGGCATCCCAGGCTGCTGATCTACAAACACATGCTTGACCAGCTTGTGTCAATGTCAGAGCAGGGATTGGGGATTCTGGGGTGTGGTTCTTGACAATGCTCGTTGAAGCTCCATGTAAGTCTGCATGGACATAGACGTCACCCTTCACCAGGTACCTCTTTACCAAAAGTTCATTCTGCTGGGCATCTCTCCCAGAAAGCACCAAGTAATTTTCTGATGAAATAAACCAATTGAACTTTTCAAACCAGTATTGTTTCCTCGCTGGGCCTGATAGTGCCACGTTTCCTTTGCGCCCTTGCTGTTTGGCCACAGCTTGAGCAGCGCGCTTTTCAGCAGCCTTGACAGCTATCTCAGTCGCTGCTACTGTTCGTTGTCGCTTATCCATATGTTTTTTTCTGCTATCATAATAAGACCGTGCATTGGCATGGGCTGACAAGTCCAAATTTACTTGCACCTTTTCCTCATTCTGAACATCTTCCCCCACTTTTCCTCCTACTTCTTCTTCTCCATCATCACCATCGTCAGTGTGTACAGGCAGTAGGACCGTAATTTTATTGTCCTCCAACTGCAAAGAATCCACGAGAGCAGCAACGGGGTTCCCCGCCTTTTTTTCTGTTTTTATCATCGATGCAAGTTCCCTCCAATCCAGTCCTGCAGCAAGAGCTTCCTTCACAGCATTCAAAGCAGCATCTACTGCATCTACATTTTGCTCAATCAGACCAGCCTTTCTTTCATTAGCTTCTGCTTCTCTCGCTAGTGTGTGTAACCGTTTTTCATTTTCCTTTTGGATGACTTCCACCTTGCTCAATGCAGCCTTTTCCCTTTGTTTATGCTCAGTTGCAGCTCGTTGTGTTGCCATTGAACCAAAGAATTCCTTCATTGCTAAATCGAAAGTTTCGAATGCAATATAGTCTTTCTGTCTGTGCTGTGCCAATGGTCTTGCTGTTTTTCCTGGGCCTAGAAGAGGCTGAAATTCGTCATAAACTGCAGTGCCCTGCTTACACAGTATTATTCCCCCTGGGGCTGTAGTGTCAAGCCGTTGAAGCCACTTTTCCCATTCCAGGATGTGATCCAGCAGCACATCACATTCATCCTCAGAAAGAGGGGACAGGTGGAGCTGTCGCTCTGGCCCCAACCCAGCATCTACTATACAATGTTGAGTGACAAGCAGGCCGTAGGGCAGCACCTTTTGCAAAACATCCTTCAGAGAGGAGGAGTCCTCTGATTGAGACTGAGCTGATGATAATGCAGGCATCAATACATCCTTTGTGGTTGTTCTGAAAAGTCGCACTGTTTGAATGGCGTACAAATGTCCTGGCATTATGGCAACACTCTTGGCATCATCTCTATGGGAGCGTAACAAGCTCAAAACAATATATTTTGAATCTACTAAGACTACATTGCCCTTGTCATACATTTCCAGTATTAAATGGTACATAGTGTCGCCAGAGCCAAAGGACAGTCTGACCATACGGTCGACGCCCAACTGAACAATTGACTCCAGTCTGCGTGTGCGTATATGCTTTCTCAATTTCATGCTAAAGTTAGATGGCACATCGTTTTTAGATGGCATGGCATCTATGGTATGGAATCTTACACCGGATTCTATGAGGAGATATACTTTCTCTCCGTCATCTCCGGAGCGGGCAAGTTTAAGGATGTAAGTCTTACTGTTGACGTCGTAGATGTTAGCAACTCGCATTCCAATGAGACCTCGTAATCTCAGGCAAGAAACTTCAGCAGCAACGTCAGCTGTCGTCATACGTTGTTTCACCATGGTCACAGTCGTGGATCCGTGAAAATGATCAGCAGTCAGCAACGAGGCGTAGAAGGAGTCTCACTAGATGCAAACGACACTAAATTGGCTTCCTAAATGAAATGTTCTATTGTTCCAACAATTCCGACGAGTGTTGTGAGTCTAGAAGTTGATAGCTTTCTCCGATCACAACTGGCCTTCCAACAGCACTTCAATCGAGAGAAAGGAGCATAGTGGGAGCTGCAGGCACTACATTCCCGTGTACATCAAACGAGTCAAGCTGAGCATGTATACCAGTGTTGCAACCTTGGCCTGGAACGAACTCATTCGATTCATAATAAGGTAAAGTCAATTATCTTGCCCCAGGAGACTGTGATCGCAGACTACCGTATGGTTGATGATAATTCCAATTCAGTAACACAAACCGCCTTTGCACCGCAGGATTTTCCCTTACAAATGACGATCTGTACTGTTTTACTCATAGCACTTGCTGTGACAGGTGTTGTTCAGGCCGACGATGTCATCGAGATCAAGGGACAGAAGTCTTTCGATGAAGCCTTGAAAAAGAACCCCTTCATTGTTGTTGAATTCTACGCTCCTTGGTGCGGTAAGTTAAGCCAAGTAATTCAGCTTCAATTTCACAGCTCACGGACTGCCACTGTTGCCAGGTCACTGTAAGAAGCTCGAACCAGAGTTTGCCAAGGCAGCCACAGCTCTCAAAGACCATGATCCTCCAATTGCATTGGCCAAACTTGATGCCACAGAAAAAGAAAATGAGGAGCTCAAGAGCAAATTTGAAATTCGTGGTTTCCCAACTCTGAAGATTTTCAAGAATGGCAAAGCTGATACCCCTGTTGAGTATCAGGGGCCTAGAGATGCAGATGGCATTGTCAAGCACCTCAAGAAACAGGTTCTTCCAGCTACGGTACTTGCAAAGTCTAAGGATGATGTCAAGACTGCCACTGATGCTTCTGATATCCTGGTCCTTGGTTACTTTGATAACCTGGACACCAAGGAGTTCAAAGCCTTCACAGCTGTTGCCGACGCACTACGCTCCGATTTGGATTTTGTCTACGCCAGTGATGCGAGTGTTCTGGATGGCCATTGCACCAAGGATTGTAAGTCTCCATATGTGATGGTTGTCAAAAAGTCTGAGAAGATTCAGCCCCAGTATGAAGGTGAAATGACGGAGGATCTCCTCAAGGCCTGGGTTGAATCAAACTCTGCTCCACTGGTTGCCAAGTTCAGCCAAGATCCAACGGAAATGAAGCATTTCCAAAAGGCATTTGGCAGCAAATTGCCAAAGCTCATCACTCTTGTTAAAGAAGCAGATGAGGTCAAGGCCAAGGAACTCTTATCAGAGGCTGCTACTGCCAATAGCGACATGAAATTCATCTTCACCAATGATGATGTTGGCAGCAGAGTCATGGAGTATTTCGGCATCACAGCTGATAAAGTGCCAGCTTTGCTCATTGTTGATGATGATAAAGCAGAAAAGTTTTTACAGACGAATACTACGTTGGATAAGATTCCAGAATTTATCAAGGAGTACAAGGACGGAGTGCTCAAGCCTTTTTTGAAGAGTGAGGAGACACCAAAGGACAATTCTGGCCCTGTTACAGTGGTGACAGGCAATACATTTGATGAGATTGTATTCGGTAAAGAGAATGTTTTCATAGAGTTCTATGCACCATGGTGTGGACACTGCAAGACCCTGGCTCCTACTTGGGAAGAATTGGGCGCAAAATACAAGGATAACAAAGAGGTCATTATCGCAAAGATGGATGGCACTGCAAATGACATTCCCACCCCCAAGATCAAAGTGTCGGGTTTCCCAACTCTTGTCTGGGTGGACAGTGCAGGTGAGGTTGAGGTTTATCGCGGAGGTAGAGAGATGAAAGATCTCTCCAAGTTTGTCGCTGAGAAAATTGGAAGCGTAGAAACTGTGAAGGATGAAGCCGATGAAGAGGAGGAGGATGGGCATGACGAGCTCTGATTGGATGTTGTGAAATTCATAGTAGTGTAAACATTACATTATACAGACTCATGGAATGACAGTGAAATAGAGAAATAGAGAGAACACAGGAAATCCGGCACGTGAGCAACAAAATGTGTGTGGCAACAAGCACACGCACAGACATACACATAGTCACAGTACAAAATGGATGCCGCGCTGCGGATTACCAGTCCCTGATTCCTCCGAATGGGCCTTTGATCTCTTTCAACCTGCCCCGCTCAACTCTCCAATTTAAATTCATCGCTTACTTTTTCAGGCGATTCATTCGTTCAAGGCCACTCAAAAGTAATGCAGCCATCACATAATTTCAACTGGAAGCTCGTCCACACGACCAAGACCTCCTCCACACACATGCACCCACCAAAATTTTATCAGACAGGCAGCTAAAGCACATACGTAAAACACGACAATGAACTACTATTGGACCGTCAAACAGACGAGCAGTTGGTTGAAAGGGATCTAAAGGAGTGCTACTGCGTGCTTCTAATCCGTGTTTTTTTTTTTTTTAACTCAGGGGCAAGAGCTCCTTTTTGGGAGAAGGGCACAAAAACGTTTTAAGGTATCAACAAACCCCCTTCTTTCTGAAAACAAAGTTCAAGCTCCTTACTATTTTCAAAGAAAGGTTGGACGTCCTCGCTATTACTCAACAGCATCACCTCTGTGCCAACCCTTTGGTACATGCCAACACCAAGGGCTAGGTCATCCCAATTAGATAAAGATCCTTTTGCGGGGTAAATGAGTGTTGCATCCTCAACAGACACCATGTCATCAAACTGTAAGCCAGTGTCATTACCAATGCTGTGACTCATAGGCTGTTGCTTTGTCGTGTCGCTGTCTCGACCAGTGGCTGCAGAGCCATCCTCGGTTGTTGGAGTCAATGATTGCAAGCTCCCTGGCCGAATAAGTGCTTGCTTGCTAGTGGAAATACCGCATTGTGTTTTGGCCTTCTTAGCTCCTCTACGAGCACGACATCGAGCAAGCGAGGCACGACAAGATTTTCTGGCCTTTTGAAAAGCGGTGATGTCGTGGAAGCTTGCACATTGCTGACAAAAGCGGAGCTTGACATCTCCCACTTGAACTTCTGATGCATTGCAATGTTCAGCGCATATTTGATATCTTTGGAAATACTCCTTGAAAGTAGACAAATCCTGTGTACAGCCAGCAACCTGGCAATTTATCTGCGTCTTCTTTTTCCTTCCGCGCTTTCTGTGGGTTCTGGGATCTGAAGAGTGGGCAGGACTGGCGGATACACCGCTAGATGACTCCATCAAAACAGATCCACTGTCTAATCGAGTCTGTTCCATACTCAGTTTATATGGGTCCAACTCATATTCAAGAGGTGGCCAGTGGCTGTCACCAACCATCGCATCGCTTTGAGCAAGTGGTTCAACCTAAGAATAAAACAGTCGTAACCGACAGTAATCCCTTTGAAACTACGTGTACGTCAATCGAATGTCGTTTGTAGAACCGCAGCGGTTGCGAGTGTGAACTACGACAACGTAAAAATTCGAAAGCCGCCGTTTCTTACTGATTGTCAGTCACGGAAGACTCTCAAATGCAATAATCAATGAAAGAATCCTTTCGACAATAATTGCGAATCCAATTGACAATATAATTGAGCAAGTAATTCGGTTTTATTGGTATGGACCTTGCAACGAAAAATGAAAAACGAGGGAAAATAGTGCACTTTATGAGGGGACACAAAATCTTCCATTCATTAAAATCATAAAGTGACACATCAACAAAAAGTCGTTACTTTTTCAAAGCGAACTTTATGAAAACATCCTCCAAAGATACGTTATGAATGCCCCAGTCCAATATCTTTATGCCTTTTTCCGCTCCACTCCCCATAGTATCAAATACCTTGGCAAGTGTAACGTCTTCGCCTGGCAACTCGAACTTTTGTGTCCCAGCCAATGCATAGACCTTCTTTGCATGTGGACTCATCTCCCTTACCATCGTTTCAGCGGCTTTCTGGTGAGATTCTGGCGTTGTGATGAGCAGTATAAAATGTCCACCGTGTCTTGCAGTCAACTCCTTTGGCGCTCCAATCACGACCAACTGCCCATTAATGAAGATGCCCAGTCGATCGCACAGCACAGCTGCCTCCTCCATAGAGTGGGTGGTCAAAATGATTCCCCTACCTTGTTTACCCCTTTTAACAACATCCCAAAGGTTTTGCCTCGAAGCAGGATCCAGTCCCTATATACGTATGCACACAAGGAGGAATAAGAATTAGCCCAGTCACATAAGAGAAACAAAAGCCAAAAGCACCAAGGCAATTAATCAATCAATCATTTCACTACTTACCGTTGAAGGCTCATCCAGGTAAACGACTAAAGGATCGCCCATGAAGGATATGGCCACACTCAGTCTCCTCTTCATACCTCCAGAATACTTTTTGACCTGCTTGTCAGCCACGCCACCATAGTACAAGTTCACAGACTTCAAAGCACTCTCCACAGCAGATGCAAGGGCGCGCCCTCTCAAATTCTTCAATCTACCATAGAAAAACAAATGCTCTCGAGCGGTTAATGTCTCCCATAATAAATTATCTTGGGGACACACACCCATAATTTGGTGGATAGTTTGCATAGACGTTGTTATGTCATGGCCCATGATATGAGCCGTACCAGATGTCGGAGTCAAAAAGCCAGTTAGTATGTTAATGGTCGTACTCTTGCCAGCTCCGTTAGGACCCAACAAACCAAAACACTCTCCTCTGCTGACAGCCATGGTCAAACTCTCTACAGCCACCTTCTTAGGAGCATTTCTGCTCAATGGTGGAAATGTCTTGGAGAGGTCTTTAATGATGATCGCAGCTGCACCAACAGCAGCGTTTCTACCTCCCTCGAGCAGCGCTTCGGTTCTTTGGCGCTCTTTAGACACATCAGCAGGTTCCATATTCAATGCCAACTGCCCATGATCATGATCATGCAGCTCCCCTTCCCCATTAGAAGGAGTAGTAGTAGTAGTAGACAAAGCTTTCTTCTTTGAGGAGGAGGAAGAATACTTGTAGTTCTTCCCCAGGAAGAAGAGCGGGTGCCTGGGAATGCCAATGCCCGTAGGAATAACTTGCTCCAAGTACCAGGCAGCAGCCATGAAGACTATCCACTCCACTGCAAAGATAATCATGACTATGGGCACCTGGTTGTTCGGGTCGCCTAATTTGCTCCATGTCATGCCTTCGCTCCCCTGATAGGCTGCTCTGAACGCGTACTGCGAGATCTCCCACAGACCAGCATACAGTCCAAATCCAGGGACAAGCTCAAAAAAGACCACCCACCAGTGGTTGGACGCAATAAACTGCTGTATGAGTAGATAACCAACTAAACCAGTCCCAAATACATACAAAAAGGCGACAACTACAGCAGTACGAGTCGATCTAAAGAGGGTCGACAAAAGGAATGCAAATGCAATCAAGCAATTAACCCATAACAGATAAAAAACAAATTGAAATGAATATTGTGTCAATCTAAAGAATGCTAGATCTATGAGGGATCCAAAGCCAATGAGGACCCATGAGTATACAAAATTAATAAGGAAGAACCATACATACTGGATGCTCCAGTAGGCCCTGTCCCCCAGCCCATGCATCTTCATTATGGTACGCAATTTATGTTCTTTCTCATACACCAGGCTGACCAACATGACAGGGAGGAGGAGTTGCAGCACCCAAGTATAAAACAAGGGACCCAAGAGGGAGCTAAAGTCCAGGGTCAATCGGGTCTGGGGCTTTGGCATCTCCATGAGCCCCACCAACAGAGCTGGGTAATCATTCCGACCTAGTGCCGTCCTCAACCAGGCATTTGAAGCAGCATTCAGACCAGCATTCACACGGGCATACTCGGTAGGAGATTGACCCGCATCTCCATACCGGCCGGTTGCATTCCACCACATTCTGATGTTAAAGTTGCTGCTGCTGGAGTTTTGGAAATCATATGCTTGTGCAAAGCCTTGAGTCTCACCAATACTAGTACTGTCGCATCTGGCCTGTCGATATCCACAATAAAGAAGAGAGTTTATGTCATCTGCATTTGCCTGCCACACAGGCTCAGCCGTCAGGGGGTCAGCTGGAGGCAGTGCAATAGAACCACTAGGATCATTGCTACTGGCCAATGCCAACAGTGAGTCTAGTAGCTGTGTGCTCACATTTGCAGTGGGATCTGATGCATTTGCCAACATGTTGTAAAGAGTACCATTGTATTTGTCAGTTGGAAAGAAAGCAGGCTCCACAAACAGACCGTAAAAATCATTTGTCGTTTTGAAAGTGCCCAGCTGGATACCAAGGTAGCTGATACCACCAGCATATACAGTAGGGGTGTTTGAGGCATTGCCGAGTGCTTGTCCAGCTTGTAGGAAAGCTATGGCTTCAGCTTGCTGCTCCTGTGTTGGGACCGGGTTTTCAAACAACTGTGATGCAAGGCTAGCGGCAAAGTCTTCGTCCTCTCCAGTGTAAGGAATGGCGGCATTTGGGTTCCAAGGAAATGCCAGAAAGCCAGGGGAGGGGACTTGGAATATTGCAGGCCATATAGATGGATTTGGAATTGCACAAAAATTGCTCTGATCGGCATTAGAGTATGACAGGCCACACCTCGTTGGATCAGTCTGTGTACAGATATCTGGGTAAGTGCAATACCCATCCGCAGGAGCTGTGCAATTGGTCGTAGCATCACCATTTATATCAGATGTACAGCAGCTGAGACAAAAACATCCACATTGATTGTCTGAATTGTTATTGATGACATTATTGATGACCCTCTGCAGAATGAAAAGCAGCACACAAAAGAGGATGGGTGTTGCGACTAAGAGTAGATTAGCAAGCCAAGAGCGTCGTTGTTGTGCTGCATTCTTTAGTAATAATGCTTTAGCTTGTGTTCTATAAGTGGTCTGCACAGTTGTGGTGTAGGTCAATCAGTCGAAAACAGCCCACAGCACTTCTAGGTTGAACACGGGTAGGCGGACTGACCTTCAGTTTCTTTTCTTGCTCTTGGAGAGTTTCGCTCCTAGGAACGCTCCCACTTCCACTTCCACTATGATTAGACATTATACGGAAGGTTTATAAGGGAAAGGAAAGGACGCGTCAGCACATATGCTCGTCAACCAAACACAAGTCTATTGATCACAAGATGGCAAAGGTGTGGCAGTTGACGGTATAGACTAGTAGATAGTCACTCAATCACTTTAATGTGGCAATAAAATGGTGACAGAATGGTGTGTAGTAGGAAAATATAGGATTACTAACCCTGTACGGACAGTTTTTATGGCTCGTTCCTCCATCACATGAACGTATATGACTGTTTATTTGACCTTCCAGCAGTTAATTCCTTTGATAAATGAAATTGTGCTAGATCTAGCTCGGTCAGGTGACCTTTAGACCGGACTTCAATCACATTTGACAACGCGTAGAATGACAGACGAAACTAGACCAGCTGTTGTTGTAAACGAGCTCAATGGCACTTCTACAAAGAAGTTTACGGCTAAACACTTCATACTACAACGCAGTTGGGCATCCAGACTGAAGCAACAGTTTCCCACCCTAGTGTACAAGACCACGCTGGTATATGCCCGCAACCTTCGGTCTACACTGCTGAGGATCTTTAGTCCTTTATTCTTCATGTTTCTCCTGTATATAGTCAATCTTGCCATCAGATCTGATGCACCAGACCTTGATGCATTCGTCAACAATCCAGACCCACAGGTGGATGTGGTATCGCCGATTCCTCCATGCACAGCAGACAGTTTTGCAAGGCTGCCATGCGTGGATTTTATCTATACACCCATTGGCAACTCGGCAATAGACATCATAGTAGAGGGGATTCGGGCAAACAATCCAGGAAGGCCTATTCCAGTGAATTCAACATTGGGTTTGCCTGACATTGAAGCCACCAACAGCTGGCTGTTGGAGCATCCAGAACAAGCACTAGGAGCCCTTCATTTCACGGAGGTTGCAACCCCGGGAGAGCCTACCAGCTTCTCGTACGTATTGCAGAGCAATTCAACGGTCAAGTTTTTCAGAAACCGTTTTAGCGATCCTAACTTTTTCTCTCAAGTACCTCTGCAAGTGGCAGCCGAGAGAGAGATTGCGCGGTATTTGTGGACCGAGTCTGGAAGCAGTCCTGATGATTTCTCGTACACGATGAGTACAAGTCAGTTTGCACACCCAACGACCAGTAATATTAATATTGTTGGCCAGGCTATGGGTCCTTTTGTTTTTGCTGCAAACCTGTTCAACTTTGTCATGCTGTTGGCATCTATCGTGACTGAAAAGGAAAGGGGTTTAAGGAGGGCATTGAGAGTGACTGGCATGCTGGATTCAGCCTACTGGCTGTCCTGGATGGTGGTGGAGGTCACCATCGCACTCATATTCTCTCTGTTGCTGATTGCATTTGGAGCAATGTTTCAATTTAATTTCTTCTTAGCAAATAACTTCTTTTTAGTGTTCTTCCTATTCTTTTTGTTCCAGTTGGCTATGGTGTCCTTTGGGTTCTTTTGTACAGTCTTTCTTTCCAAAGGACAGTCAGCTGTCAACCTTGGATTCATATTGTTTATTATTGGGTGGATTTTTCAATCTACCGTGGCATTTGGGTTCCCCTATACACCAGATAATATTGATAGTGCAGTCTGGGTGACTGTGATCTTCAGCCTTTTCCCTTGGAACATGCTTGCCAAGGGGTCCATCGACTTGGGTGAAGCGAGTGCAAACGCAAACGATCCTGGTATTTCATGGGCAAATCGCGGCACAACAGGCACAGAGGGTGGCTATTGCCAAGACATAAGCTCGTACCAAGAGCAGAGCGCATTTTTGGTTGATGTTGGACCTCAGGCTGCTGCCGATAACTATTATAACTTTGATTGTGTTTGGCCATTGCCTCGACTTTTTGTCATCCTCATCCTCCAATTTCTGGTTTACTTTATTTTGGCAGTCTACTTAGACAATGTTCTTGCTGATGAAGATGGTGTGAAGAGGCCCCCCTGGTATTTCTTCTTGCCATCATACTGGGGCAGGAGCTCTCGTGCAAAGAAGAAGAAATCGTCTGGCAGAGTGTATGGTCCAAAGGGCCCGAGAACACTTCGTGCACCAAAGGCAATACCTTCAGAAGCCATGCTGAGCGAAAGAGACTCAGATGTGGTGGAGGAAGAACAGCGCATGGGGGCTCTGTTGAGTCAGCGTCAGACCTCCACGGTACCTGAGGCCGATGCCGCCAATGCCATCGAACTCTATGGTCTGCAGAAAGTATTCGGCGCCAGACGATGCGTGTGTTGTTGCATTCCAACGTGCGCTGGACGCTGTTCCAAGAGCAAAAGAAATAGAGACTTCTGGGCCATCAAGGGCAGTTGGTTTGCGATTGAAAATGGATCCCTCTTTTGTCTTCTGGGGCCAAATGGCGCAGGGAAGACGACGACGATCAATTGTTTGACCGGCGTTCTGCCCCCCAGTGGCGGGGATGCACTCATCTATGGAGAGAGCCTCTCCTCCTCTGGGGGCATAGACAGGGCGAGGTCTCTCATGGGTGTATGTCCACAATTTGATGTCCAATGGGGAGAATTGACAGGGGCTGAGCACGCTTATATTTACGGGCGAATGAAGGGCCTTCCCAAAGATGATCTGCGCCGTCAAACTGAGGAACTGTTGGAACAAGTCAGGCTGACCCCTGCTGCGGGCGGGCGTACTTCAGCATACTCGGGGGGTATGCGGAGACGGTTGAGTGTGGCATTAGCTCTTCTTGGGGACCCCCTTGTTGTATTCTTGGATGAACCTACAACCGGAATGGACCCCATCTCGAGAAGGAACGTGTGGGATATTATCGAAGCATCTAAGCCTGGCCGAGCCATTGTTCTGACGACGCATTCGATGGAGGAAGCCGACATTTTGGGCGATAAGATAGGTATCATGGCTCGGGGACACCTGAGGGCCTTGGGCACTTCAGTGCATCTCAAACAGAGATTTGGCAGCGGCTATCAGCTGTCTGTAGGCGTCCACGAAGATGGTAAAGATGCTGTCAAAGCACTTTTCAAAGAGAGGTTGCACATTATGCCCAGCGAGCAAAATGGAGGATATCTACAGTTTCAGATATCAAAAGAGCTAGAAGCTCAACTCCCGAGCGTGTTGAAGGAGCTAGATGTCAGGAAGTCTGAGCTTGGCATCACAGATACCCAGATCAGTCTGACATCGTTGGAGGAAGTGTTTTTGAGCATAGCACGAAAAGCTGAAATGGAGGTAGCTGCAGCCGAGGGCAGGAAACCGGTGACAGTCGATCTAGGAGAAGGTAGAACGTTGGAGGTTGGAATTGGAGAGGAGTTTGCAACCTCAAAAGATGGCATTCACTACATGGTTGACTGGACTCAGGATGACACTGGCAATCTCACTGTCTTGAGGTGCACCCCATTGGACGGCGACCATCCACGTGCAGCTGCTGCCCAGAAAAAGGACGATTAATTGGTCTGATTATTTTGCTGACACATGTAAAGATTAAGTGGATATCATAGTCTTTCCCTTCCCTGTCTAGATACATTTACTATCATTTTGTTGTTATTGTTATTTATTTATACCCAGTCTCTTGGATTCTTGCAGGCATCCAGCAAGTCTTCTTCAGGACTCCCTGGTGCAGGCTTTTGGTCGTATTCCCAACTAGCAGTCAAAGGCAAACTCATCAACACAGACTCGATTCTGCCCCCAGTTTTCAATCCAAAAATTGTTCCTCTGTCATACACCAGATTGAATTCCACGTATCTACCTCTGCGGAGTTGTTGCCATTGCCTTTGTTCTGGGGTATAGGGCAAATCCTTGCGCCTCTTGACGATGGGCACATATGCTTCGACGACGTTGTTGACAGCCTCCGTTGAGAATGGGAGGATCTGATTTGGGTCTTTGTCATTCAAATCATCAAAGAAAATACCACCGCAACCTCTACGCTCTCCTCTATGTTTGATCAAGAAGTACTCATCACACCACTTCTTAAACTTTGGGTAATACTCTGGGTCATGGTTGTCGCATACCCGCTTGTAGACGCCGTGGAAATGCTTCATGTCCTCCTCGTACAGATAGGAAGGAGTTATGTCAGTTCCTCCTCCAAACCACCACTGAGCTGGAATACCATTCCATTCGTCAGTCTCAAAATATCGGTAGTTGAAGTGCATCGTAGGAGCATGGGGGTTGTGGGGGTGCATGACAGATGAGATGCCGGTGGCAAAGAAAGGCACTCTATCCCCTGGTTGAATGTTGACTTCATGGCCGACAGCAGCCCTGTATGCATCTGCAGGCATGGTTCCATATACTACAGAAACATTCACACCTGCCTTCTCCCATACATTGCCGTTCTGGAGGACACGGGTGATCCCCCCGCCACCACCAGGACGCGTCCACGCGTCTTGGCGGAACTTGCTGCCGTCGACCTCTTCGATAGCGGCAACGATGGAGTCCTGGGCATCACGGATGACCTTCTCAAAGCGGCCACGCATGCTGTCTGGAAGGTCGATGCCTTCGCGCAAGAGGGAAGAGGGGACTTGGTTGACATAGGTTTCCTTTTCGATAGCCTGCAGAGGAGGAGGGTCATTCCTAAGTTCACTCATGGGTTTATGTCAGCGAGGAAAAAACTTCAAACCAACGTACAGCTACGGCGTGTGTCTTCAGTACTGAGCGACGTGCAACCTTAACGCTATGTCTGGAGGCCTGCAGGGTGCGAATACACATGGGTTGGGCTGGCATTACGAAACACAACATGGACATTCACGAAACGAAATAGACGCAAATTGCAAAGCATTATCCATACCTTAACGCTGTAATGTACGTTGGAAGCAGCCGATCCTCTAAATTGCCCATTTTGGGCGTGTAGGCGTTGAGAAGCGCTGGAAAAGGTCGCCATTATTTCAACGGCGATGAAACAAAGATTGCGGTCTTCCTTATGAGTTAGCAGTACAAGATTTATATATTGCGAATATGATGTGGGCTTTAATTCATGAATCAATTTGGATGAAGATCTTATAAAATGATTATATAACACAGGATAAGACGGAAAACCCAATCTTGATCAAAGTCGCCCTCAGTCAGAAGTGTACCCCAATCCTGGCGACTTATATTCATAATTCGACTATCAATCTGCCTCATCGAACAATACCTTCAAATACACAAAACGGAGCGTTGAAGAAGCTCGGCCTCTTTCTCAGATTAATCACCCCATTGCACACAATACAATATCAAAACTAGACTGAGTTATGAGATTTGCTATGAGATTATCAAACATGCAGAGCAGCAATGTGCGATTGATGCCTAGAAAGGCCTTGGTTGGGCAGTCACTGCGCTCCACCTGCACAAACGGCACTCGCTGCAGAGCTTTTTTCAATTTCGGCAACAAAGGCAACAATGCACAAACGCCAGTCAAGACAAGGGGCGATTTCACAGAAGTAGAAGTCAGTGACTATTTTGAGTATACTGGTATGCTTGCTGAAGAAGGAAACTATGACCGCATGGATGCTATGTTGGCAAGTAAGTTGTCGAGTATTATATATGTATATATCTATATGTATGCCATCCTTCATAATGATAAAATGCACTCATGACTGATCACCACTCCTTTCTATTTTTATTTTTATGATGTAGCTGGAGAGCATCCAATCAATCTACTGTTATTGATGGCCAGCGGTGAGAATGACATTGACAAAGTAGAGGAGCTGTTGAAAGCGGGAGCAGATCCAAGGGTGAAGGATATGAACGGCAAATCAGCCGAAGAATTAACGACTAGAGATGACCTTAGGGAACTTTTAAGACAGAAACTGTAAAAGTCAGTATGGGTATCTGGAGTTCCTGATCCCTGGTGAAGGATGCATGCATCGATTCGTGGGTTGGGGGGAGTGAGGCAGAACCTCCTGTCCTCTTGATTGAAAGAGATGGACAAACTACATCGACGCAGTCACAGTTTTAGATAATTTGTATTTTGATATTTGTATTTTGATTAGATAGATATAGAATCAACATGGTAAAATTTCTCGATAGTCTGTTTAAGAACGGGGGCGACAATGACATCATCGTAAAGGGCACTCCTGGTGGTGGGCTAGAACTCTCTGTAGATATCGATGGAAGTTCAAGATCGCTCTCAAGTGAAATTCAATTCCATAGAGCCAGGCCCTTTGCTGCAATGTTACCAGGCAATGGCGTCGCCGGGCAGGTTTTGACAACCGGTGTTTATCAGTTCTTGCAGTTGTATAATGCTGCATTGGTTGGACGCATTATTTTGACTTGGTTCCCACAAGCCCCAGCTGCAATATCCACACCATTGGCCACTATTTGTGACCCTTACCTCAATCTGTTTCGGGGTATCATTCCGCCTTTGGGCGGGACTATCGATTTGTCTCCAATTCTGGCTTTTGTAGTGTTGGACTTCTTCACAAATTCAGCAGCTGCCCTACCAGCAGAGATTGGACCAGATGGAAAACCTGTACTGCCCAAGGGAAACATGTTTGCAAAGAAAAGAGAGGCATCACGGGAAGTGTCATAGAAAGTGAATTGGATTGATGATGATGATTTAGCTTTTTGATTCTGTAACAGTTCAAGTTTGGTAAAAGCGAAGATATCAAAGACTGTTTCGATGTCATTTCCGACGGAGTATCTAAGTACTTTGAATCGCACATGCTTCAACTTCAATCGCATCCTCTTTAAAAGGCCATGTATCTCTTTAAGATATTCCCCTGATACATTTCGTTCTGCGAGTAGCATCTATCCCTGGGGGTGGAACCCCCGCATTGTTTCCAGTGCCACCAACCAAGGAGACAGCTGCAGCCAGGCCTCCTTCACACAACCACCCGCCGCCCCTCCACCTCCTCTGGTGTACGATGGAGTCATTTTTGATATGGATGGCACTCTGACCGTCTCAAACATCGACTACGTCACCATGCGTCAAGCTGTAGGCATACCAGTAGGTGATCTTTTCACCGTCATGGAATCATGGGGTGACGGAGAGAGAATCAAGTCATCTATGGATTTCATTTTAGAGTTAGAAGCCCAGGCATCCGCTACACTGACAGCAATGCCTGGTTTGTTGAATGTTCTTTCCTATCTCAGATCAATGCCCCACGTACGAGTAGGATTGGTCACCAGGAACACTCCGCAGAGCGTTGCTGCCTTCTTCGAGGCCATCGGTGAAGAATGGCGGGACGTCTTTGATATTATTTTGACGAGGGAACATCAGCATGTCAAACCTGATAAACGAAGCCTTCTGTACTTTGCAGAAAGTTGGAATATTCCGCCATTCAGGCTGCTCATGGTCGGGGACTCTGCCGAAGACATAGAAACAGGAAACGCGGCCGGGACAGCCACATGCATGATCGCAGGGGGTGGCAATGAAGTGGGTGGAGCTGCTCTCGCACCTCCCCAAGCTGGGGCAGTGCCGACATTCACCATCAAAGATTTAATGGAACTTCAGTCTAGATTAGAAGCGAGAGATACCGCCCTTGGCTGGGGAGCTTGCGGGTCGGGAACTCTGGCGATGTCAGATCTCGAATCGGATGATGATTATGAGGCACTGTCGTCTATGAGGAGCGGAAGGATGCCAGGTGCACCCCCTCCTGGCCTCGATTTCTTAGACTGGCTGTTAATGAACGGTGATTTGACCGCAGCAAGATGTTCATTCCCCCGCATAGATGGCAGCAGACTCGGGATTCCCCCGGATACTCACCCGGGAGATAAAATTTTACATATAGACTGCGGTTCTGGCGCTCTGACAAAACTGCTGTTCAGTTCTGGTTTCCAAGTTGTAGGGGCGAGCAGAAATCTAGGAGCTCTTACGAAGAGAGGCTTGCCTGGTCTCCCATGGCCAGAAGAGAATGGCAATTTTGAATCCTTTGCAGCTGAGGCCATGTCCATTGGAGGGCCTTACGATGCAGTTATATGGAGACAAGAAGAAGATGTTCTAGGATGGAAAGTGCTGCCATTGAAGGAGATTGCAGGCTGTTTAAAGCCCCAAGGTACATTATGTTTAGAAGCTCAGGTCATCAAAGAGGATCTGTTGGAAGAAGCAGGGTTCAAAATACTCTCTACACAGGTGGCGTGTGATCCGATCGGAGGGGGGACACAGCGAAGGAGGGCCGTGGCTGCCAAAATCACACTGTAAAACTTAAAAATTCGTCCAAAACTGCAATAAAAGTGTCATACCACTCCAAAAAAGCAACATGCTGACCGCCAAGGAGAGTAATAAGCCACGAAAATGGTAGTTGGGAGGCCATCACCCTTGAGTTGTCAAAAGGCACGATCTGATCTTCGGTTCCCGCCACCAGGAGCATGGGGGTGGTGGTATTGGGCAGGTACTCATCAACCCCATTGATGAAAAAGTTGATGACGGCCCCTATCTGTCGCCCAGTCGTGGACTGATTGACTGGTGACTGAGGCATGTTGACATCAGAATAAAGGTAGGCATTGCAGATGGCCGCTTGGCCGCGCGTTGTGTTGCTGTTGAAGCCAAGACTTCCTTGAGTGTCGTTGACTGCACCTGTGAGCACGTTGATGGCATACGCTGTTGGAACAGTCGATGACGTCCCTCCAGCACTTCCTGATAAAACAACGGCTTTTGATATCTGATCAGGATGGAGAGCAGCAATTGTCGTGGCAATGAACCCACCCATGCTCTGCCCCATAATAATTGGCTTGGTGGGTAGGTCTAATGCATCAATGAGCTCCATGGTATCATTTGCCATGCCTTCAATTGTCAAGGGCTCTGTTGGGTAAAAGTCGACAGAGAGGCCTTGACCTCTGTTGTCGAAAATGACGACTTCTTGGTCTCTGGCAAGGTGGTCCATGAGGTCGAGGTCGATGGCGTTTACTGTGGTGCCAAAGCCAGTAATGTAAACAATGGGAGGTCGACTGCTTGATGTATTTCCAAATCTCCAAACTGCTAAATCAGCGTTTGACGTTGTAACATTGAATCGTTCACCAATAAATTCGCCGGAACCATCAGGGTTTGGCGCTGTTTCTACCCCACATAGCTGCAAAATACTAGGGGGAACTTGACTGAGGCCAAACCCAACCAAAAATAGAAGCAATAGAAGGAATACCACTGGACGTAACATTCTATATTTTGAAACATCAAAGTATTACAACGCAAAATAAACGATCCAAGGATAATACTGAAAATGATAGGACCTTTTCTTGGAAGAAGAGAGGACAATAGGGTGACGCATAAAAAAGCCAAAGCCGAGTCGCAACAATAAACTACCAAATCAAAAACGCAGCTTACTCACTAACTAAGCGCGTGTCGACGTATGTGGTGTCGATGTTTTGAATAGTCCACTGGCAGACGTCAGTGCAGCCAGAGACCACGTGCCAAGCAACCCTGTCAACAAGGAACCCCCTTGTGAGGACACATACATAGGCCCCAACACAGCCAAATGACCCGCAGCCGCTGTAAATAAACCAAGATTTAAAGTCTTGGCAGCAGTTTCGTGTAAAGCATTTCTATCAGATAATTTTTTAAGACTGAATGTCACGGCAGGAGCAGAGGTCATCAGCGTCGCTCCAATCATCTGCCATAAAAAGTAAGAGTCGGGGCCTTTGACATAATCAAACACCATGGCCAATGAATTGCCAGGCATGAAGAGGTAAGATGCACCAGACAAGGCAAGTACAGGAGTCAGTATGGAATACAGGGTACTATGTAGACCGTTTATGTTGAGATGGTCTGGTATAGCCCCAAAGTATCTCCTCAGGACATCCATCGGTCGGAGGCTACCGTTCAGACGAGTATAGTGCGCAAAAGGGATGGCAAACGTAGTACCCATGACGGCAGCACCGGAAAGGAGCGATGCCATTGTGATTGAAGGAGAGTACATAAGGTGAAGTACAATGGCTGCTGCTGAATTTCCCATCAGCGCAAGCTGCAACTTCTGACTGGTGGTGGAGGACAGTTGGAGCTTGTCGGCCTGCTGCTTCAGAGCGATGGCTGCACTGGCAGGCAAGGCAAAGCCCGCTCCTAGGAGTTGACCTAATGCCTGGGGCTGGAATCCTTCTGGAAGTGCAGCTCCTGGCATGAAGAAATCGACAACAATCTCTGGAGCAAGGAAAGCTGTGAGGGCAAGCCCTCCATGAGCAGCGCCCAAAAGAGAATATCCTCCACTACCAGGCTGGTCCTCCCTTTCACGGAAGGGTTCATCTGGCAAAGGTCTCTCTGGAAAAGCTGAGGCAGCGAATCCTCTCGTGATTGCGCTGCTGCCAGATGAAGGCTGTTTTTCTTTCTCGTCTTCCTCGCTCTTGGGCTTTCCTCCAAAGAGAGAGACTGAGGTAGCACTGCCTCGGAGGCATGCTGAAGAGCTCCAAGCGGCTCTAAGCACGACTAATCGAGTCTTGGATGCCAACATTGTGTGTATAAATCGTGGTTACTGGCAATCTAGGGAACACGTGAGTTCTTATTTCCAAACTTGGTTCTGTGCGAAACTAAGCGGAAGGTGTGTGGGTCCGTCACACACGACGGAATCTTTCTTTGAGCGAGGTGCATACACGTACACACTTGACAGAAACCGGGTATCTCTTGGCCAACTCCAGACCTTTTCTCTTAATGGACAGTTAAATTTTGTTTTTTCTCACGAATTTAAGTATGAGCAGCCTTCTGAATCGTTTGCCATTCTTTGGACGGAGGAATATTCCTCAGCCTGTCTTTGACGACGATGCAAGATATGCGTATATGAGCACTCTAGTCGTCTCTAATGAACCTCTTGATGTTGATGATCCATTATATCAATTTCTGGAGGGCATGGACCATATGCCGACTGGCCAGCGCCAGGCCACTGTTGGAGCTGTCCTGGGCAGAATCCGTCAAAAGTTCCTGATTGAAGAAACTAAGATTTTCTCTGATGTAGTATCTACAAGTTCCCTTGGTGACGAGCTGCAATGGGTTGACCTGGTCCTTGCTGGAGGCGTCCTCCTCGGAATTGCACATGTGGGGTATGTCGCCGCGCTGGAGGCTGCTAACATTCGGTTCAGATGTGTGGGGTCCTGTAGTGCAGGTGCTATTCTTGCTGCTGGAATAGGAGGGCTACGTAATGGAAATCCATCCAATGCGTGTTCAAACCGACTCCTAAAGTTGATGCACGAAAAGAAATTTGAAGAATTTCTGGACGGTCCGTCTGGAGCGGAGAAATTGACAAGGTTGGCCATTGATGCTGAGGCTCTGGCTCACAGCAGACCGTCACCCCTCCAGGTCATTACACAGGTCCTAGCATTCATCACCACAAGAATCCCATTTGCTCTTGACTACCTTTCAGGGCTTGCGTATCTATTCTCAAATTTAGGTCTGCACCCAGGTGAACAGATCCAGCGTTGGATGCGCACTCAGTTTTTTGGAGGAAATGCTATGACCCTGAGGGGCTTACAGGCATTATGCAGTATCCGAGGTCGAAGGCATACTCCGGGACTTGATCTCCGATACAGGGAGAGTAGCAGGCCGTATTGCTGGCCTAGTGAGGGAGTCGAAGACGGTGTCATTGCCTTTGGGGCCACCGATGTCACAACTCAGAGCAAAGTCATCTTCTCTACGTCAGTGGACGATCTCCGGCCCCCTCACTCCAATGCGCACAGATATTATGAGAATTCCTCAAATGTCGGCGTCACAGAATGTGTCAGAGCTAGCATGTCCGTTCCGTTGCTATTTCAGCCGGTGGAGGTGACTGCTATTCCCAATGCCGGTCGGGTTGTGACGGGTGATGATGAAGATGGTTGGCCTGTAGGTGTGACCATACCCTCCAAAGTAATCTTGCAGGACGGTGGGTTGCTTTCAAATTTTCCTTTTCGTATGTTCCATAGAAGTGATGGAGATCCCTCAATGCCCACCTTTGGCATTGACTTGTTGCCACCCAGATATAAAACAAACGAAATAGAGAATATTGCCGACCTTGCCTATGCTGCCTATTTCACGGCCTCTGAAGATACCGACAATGAGTACCTGGAGTTACATCCAGACACAAAATACGTCGTTCAATATGCAGAAATGGAAGAATTTCGTGTATTTGATTTCTATTTAGACGATGAGACAAAAATGAAGATGTTTGCGGCTGGTGTGGCTGCTGGAGTGGCTTTTTTGGAGAGGTTTGACTGGGATGCATACAAGACAGCGAGAGCGGCAGCTCAACTTCATGAAGAATTGGCACCAGAACGGGCCTGCAAGAACTTTAGAACCCGTATACACATAAGTAGAGAAGATGCCCATGTAAACGCCTGGTCATTTTGATCGAATTCACATTGGATCTCAGCTATCATTCTATTCGGTTTCCTTCATTCGAAAAGATATCCCTGAGGCCAACAAGATACTGATGAGCTCCATGGTGATGTGCTGTCTCAAATCCTAACAACCCTAAAAGCAAAAAATTGTCAAAAGTTTGAAGACTTGCTTCGTACAGAGCGTGCCGAAGGTACTGCCTTTTGGGTGGTAACAACCATAGCAACCTGCCAGGAGGGTACAACAATTCAGCGACATCAGAAGTGTTGCTGCGGTTCTCCTGCTCGGCATGCTTGAATGCCTTCCTGAGTTCATGTGCTTGCTTGCATGCTGCGTTTTGCAAAGCATGCTGTCCTGATAGACGAGCACACCAGGAAAGCCATTGTGCTGCTATACTCGCTTCGTGCACCCCATCAATAATGTCCCTTGCTCCATTCACTGAGAACAGGGGCAGGGCATCTGCTCCATAAATTATTGAAGTGACAAATCTATGAGAAATTTCAGTAAGCTCTGCACACAAGCTGGCAGCAGAGCCTATGCCTATGGAAAATATGGCACCAAACTGGTTCATTCTCTTATCTCCAGAAGTTCGTTTTTCATTCAACATGCATGCCAGCAGGGCACTCACACCGCCACCTAAGCTGTGCCCACATAATAACACTGGTAAGGCTGTGCTACCCTTGGGGGCCCGCCTAGCAGCTAGCTCCATTGCAGCCAAGACATCATCCAGCATACCATGTGCTGATGCCAGCACACCTCCATGTGCATACCCCTTCAAAGAAAATAGTTCAACCTCGGAGGGGACAGCATCGAGCACCGTCGTAAAATCGCCCAACTGCAAGGTCCCTCTGACAGATACGATGATTGCGTGAGCTTTTCTATCAAAGCACACATAATATGCCGGTGATTGGAATTCAGAATGCCATCGTGCCTGCACAATGTCATCTGCGCTCGAAAGCTCTGTCATCTGTACCACAGCTTCGACATGTTGGGATCGAGTGAAATTTCTAACAGCATTTCTGGTGAACTGCTGTGCAGTCAATAACCAGGCAAATCCATGCCAGCTGTCTAGATAACCCTCCCATGCAGCTTTTCCATATGCAGCTTTGCTATGAATGGCAGCTGTCAGTAAGAAGGTGTTCTCATTGAGGTGGGCTGGTTGGCAGCCTTCCAGCCGACAAAGCGCAGCAGCGACACTCTCTGCATGCCGACTGCGATGCTGAAATATAAGCCGAACCCAGGCAAGGCAATCAACCAATGCAAGAATAACTGTGTAACTAGTGCCTCTCAAAGCAGTCCCTACAGTGCGGTGTATGGCTTGTGATGTTAAGAATCTCCTGTTCCATGCATAATAGAAGAGCCGCTGCACATTGAGGGAGGAGCTTGGTGGTCTTTGATCATACATAGAATCTTCTTAGTTGGTAAACCCTTACTTTTATAGATCTATTTATGATTGCGACGGTGATAGCTATGAGTATCGCCGTCAGTGTGGAGTATGACGACAGGACTGTCTGCTTCAAATTCGATGGCGACACAAAACTCCGAGCCATAATGAAGAAGCCTGAAAGTCAATTGTGCAATTTACAACATGTTAATACCACTATTTAACAACCCAAATTTGTACAGACGCATTATTATCTCGAGTGATAAACCTCCGATGTATTCATATCACAACCGCAAACTGTCACCAACTAAAGAAAGCATCCCCCTTGTATCCACTATATGCCTTCTCTGTCAGGGCAAGTCTTGTGATCCTTGCATCATCATGTATCCTATCAATAAGAGCCTGCACAGATTCAAACTGAGCCTCTGCACGCAGGTAAGCAACAACAACAAGCCTGATTTCTTCACCGTAAAAGTCCTCATCAAAATCATGAAGAATCCATGGCTCCAACGTCTTCTCTTTGTTCTGAAAGACTGGATTGAACCCTACACTCATCACCATCTTATGAACTTCACCTTGACCGACCTTTGCCCATCCACAATATATTCCAGTGACTGCTTCCGCAAGGGCAGTCCGAATCGATTTTTCATCCAAATTGGCGGTGGGTATTCCCAGTTGCTTGCTCCCTCTTCCAAATCCTCTGACTACAGTGCCTTTTATTCTCCAAGGCGTAGGAGTGAGAGGCACAGTTCCAGCGACCATGTCATCAAAAGGGGGAAAGCCAAACTGTGTTGGATTGAATTCTAATAAGGAAGGCAGTAGCGCGACACAACCAGATTGAGCATGAGGCTTTGGCTCAGGATAACCATTCAAATCAGTCAGTGAAGGCACAACCACGCATCTCATACCAGCGGCAGCAGCAGCTTCAGCTCCAGATGGGCTATCTTCCAGTACAAGACAGGCCTCAGGTGGCACCCCTGCTTTGGACCCTACGGAAAGGAAGCTCTCTGGGTGTGGCTTCCCATTCTCCACGTCATCCCCACAGCATATCAGACCTCCAAACGCTTCAAGAAGGTCCTGTTTATTTGATAATTTCCTCATTAGCGTGGCCCTGGGAGTGCTTGTCGCCAAGGCAATCGGTATGTGATGAGCTACCAAATGGTTAATCAGCCTTCTTGCTCCTGGGAGTACTGAAACTTCCTGCCATCTAGGCTCTAAGAGGGCTTCAGACTGATCTAGCAGTTGCTCAGGCGTTACCCCATGGATATTGCATTCTGCAGCAACATTCTTCCAAGCATCGAGTGGTCTGCGGCCAATGGAGCTTCGAATTGCTGCAGCAGTCAGCTCTGAACCATGCGATTCTACAATCTTTTTGGCTATTTCAATTACAAGTGTCTCAGTCTCTGTTATAAGTCCGTCAAGATCTAAAATTACTAATGATATGGGGTTGGAGGACATCGATGTGATCAACAGCTGAGGCAGGTGATGACTACTACCGATTCAAGGACTATAACTACATATGTCAATATGGCACTTAAAGGAAAGAAACGCATTGCCAGTTCTTCCAGAAGGGGAGGTCTGCTATAACTCATGCGGCTCGCTGCCTCGTGATGCGAGGACGGTGGAATATTCACGCACGGCCATGTCATATACCTTGGATCGCCCACATTCCACATTTATTCGATATCGTAAAACATGTTTGACCGAAAACAATTTTAAAATGCATTGTTTGGCTCGTTATGTGTGTTTGTGTGTCGTTCTTTGCAGTGGAATAACAACTGCACTACCGCCCCCTCTGGTGGTGGGCTACGCCATGCCCTTCTTTGCGACCCATCAATTGCAAGTCATCTCTATTGGTGAGGAGCTGAAAAGACGCGGGTACAGATTTGTCATGCTTCTAAGTGATTGTGATGCCTCCTTTCATGAATCTATCGGGAGCACCACTCAAGTAAAAGTTGTGAGGTACCCAATGGCTGGTGGCATGAATACCACCACACACTCTCACTCGCAGTGCAGCTCTCAGAAAGAGGCTCTGATGCAGACCTTCTCTGAAAAGTGGCCTGCTAGTGATATGCTGTATTTGACAAGGGAAATGCTGATTCCAAACTGTAAAACTCTTTTGAAGTCAAGTTTGCAGACTTTGAAAGATCAGAATCCCAAGATACTGTTGGCTGATGTCTCAGATCAGTGTTCTGGGCTATTGGCGGAAGCATTACACCCAATCAGTAGAGTAGATCTGGCCCCCAGTACTTTGTTAGATCCTTTGTTGGCATCTAGATATCATTTTGCAGCTCCTCCAAGGAAACTGCCTGTGTATGGGACTGGATTTTCCCAAAAGCAACTCGAAAGCTCTCTGATCTGTAGGACAATTAATAGAATTGCTTGGTTAGGGGCACCGATAGTTGACGCTGCACTTGAATGGTATTTCTCCAGCCATGTTCAGAAGGAGCTTGATGTTGCCTTTCCCTTGGATCATCGGCAGCGCAGGAAGCGTTCAGCCAAAAATAGAGCACAGCTATTGCTCGTCAACATTGATACAGCGCTAGAATACCCACGTGATCAGCCACTTCCTGCCTATGTACAGCCTGTAGGTCCTCTGCTCATCAATAATAAACCCCATCCCCTACAGCCACCATACTCTGACTTTCTTAAAAATAACAACAGTGATGTCATACTTGTCTCCTTTGGCTCTGCTTTTGAAAATGCAATCACAGAGGAGGAACGACATCTTATTGAGCAAGCAATAGCAGAGTACACTCCAGGCATGAAGGTTTTGTGGAAACGAAAGGCGATGTGGCTGCCCCAGAATGATGTATTAGCGTCAGGGGTGGTCAGGGTCTTCATCACACATGCTGGGTGCAACTCATTTTCTGAAGCTGCCTATTGGGGAGTACCACTCATTGCCATACCCATCGCTGCGGATCAGATAGAGAATGCCAAAAAAGCTGAGCATCATAATTTTGGCATCACCGTCGAAAGGAAAGAGCTGAGAAAAGGCCCCGACGCGTTGAAACTGGCGTTGGCAGCTGTCTTGAAGAACAGCGCATTCATATCAGCTGCAGAAGAGATGGCTGCGAAATTGAGAAGACACAATCGAACTGGAGTTCAAAGAGCAGCAGATTACATACAAAATAAAGTTTTGCTGCCCAAGGACTCCGTCCTCTAATGCAATCCCATTTTGGCCAGACGAGAGGTCTCCCGCTCCTCCGCACCGCCCCTTTTTTTACCAAACAATGATTTCAGTAGCTTATTTCCCAAGGCTTGCTTAACTGTACTCGATGGTTCCACGTCACCCTCTTCTTCTTGGCACAAGTCATTGGCAATTACCAATGGTTTGGCCCCATGAGATGCCGGAATCAGCCCTCCACTCTGACCGTCATCAGTAGTCCATCCGCTCATCGCATCCATTTTCGTAGCGGTCTGGGAAACGTGTAGTTCAGGTACCTTGCTTCTAGCTTTGAATGCAGTCTGTCGCTCTTGTGTGATGAACCTGTGAGTCATAAGAGGAGAGTAGGAGAGTGGTCGGGCTGGTCTCAATCTCGGTGGTGAGCTGACGTGCCGAGCTGTCGTGTTTGCGCTCCGTTCTTCATTCATCATGAGATGCCCGCGATGGGTGGTGGGCATTGGCACTTCTTTTTGTGCATCTAGGTTATTTCTAGTTGAGGGTGCGTGGTTTTGGGCTTGAATCCATGCATGTTTCAGCAATTGTGTCACCGTGGGCCGCATTGCAGGGTCTTTTCTGAGTGCCCGCAGTATGAAGTCCTTTGACTGAGGGGAAAGATGGGTTGGTAACTGTGGCTCTACCTTTGCTATCTTCGTATATGTCAACTCTTTAGATGAAGCTTCAAATGGAGGTACGCCAGTCAAGAGCTCAAAAGTTAAAACACCCACGCACCAGATATCAGCAGGCAGTCCATACTGTGTGCCCGGGTTTTGAGCTTTGGAGTTGGTATCGCACCACTGAGGAGACGGCTCTCCCTGTCTGGGAAGGGCAACAATCTCTGGTGGCATATAGTCCAGAGTGCCTACTCGTGAAACTGGCTGTTCTTTTCTCGTATCAATGGCTAGACCAAAGTCGGCTAATTTGACGGAACCATCCGAGGCGAGGAGTATATTCTCTGGCTTGATATCGCGGTGCAACACCCCTCGAATGTGGAGGTGCGAGAGGGCAGCCAACAGTCCTGGGAGAATGGTACCGCCAACTGATGACTCTGAGAAATGTCCACCTCTTTTAGAGAGCTCTTTATACAAGTCCCCTCCACTTGCAAACTCTTGCACCAGGTAAAGACCTTCATTGTCTTCAAAGGCTGCGTACAGTTTCACGATATTGGGGTGAGGGAGTAGTGATGTGTGGACCTCAATCTCTCTCGCTACTTGTCGATAGTTTAGTGGAGCAAGTCGTTCTTTATGGTAAACCTTTATTGCTACTGGAATATTGGTGTAAATGCAAGCTGCAGCAATGACTGTGGATAGTGCACCTTCTCCCAACAGCTTCTTTATCTCAAAGTCCTGGAAGGACCATGTCGAATTTGGTGGGTGGAGGGCCTTTGGACACGCGGAGGTTTCTATGATGGTACGTGCTGGTGTTCTTTTGGCACCTTCCTTAATTTGAAGGCTGGACAAACGTTTATAACCATTTTTCTCGAGCCTTGGGGTAGGCTGAACATCCGCCATTTCCTGTCATCAACTCTCGACAAGGGAGCCCAACTTCGCAGATGTTTGGTGGCTAGGGGAAATTGTCCTTGTATAAATGTATTTCAAAGTGTGTGGACATTGTAATGATGGTTCGTACAGAAACCCCTCGAAATGCGAGGGGTGGGCCACCCCACTGGCTGACAAGTACATTTTCAAGGTGGCTGCCTGGCCAGACAGAGCAGCATGGCCCCACATATGCGGTCATTGCAAAAGAAATCTCTCACGAGCATTCAAGTTCCTTTGAAAATTCTTAAATATCAATCTCTTGCTATCTCATTGAACTTCTTTCGTCATTGTTAGGAATTCAACAATCTCCTCAACCATATGTATCCGACCAAGAGCCATACACATTGTCGGTCGAATTATATCCTTCCGGCTGCCAACTACTCAACGAGCAATGGTAGAATACATAAACGTATTAAACCGTCTGCAACAGCGGCACCGCCCCTCGAAAATGCGACGGAGAAGACAGCTGCTACCTGGCCTTCATCTGCTGCCCGTGAGGCTGCCTTTACCCAAGTAGCTCAACCTTCTGTGAGGCAGGTTCCTGCAGATGTCAGAGGTAGGTTTCCTGGGTGGCTATCAGGGAATTATTTTAGAAATGGTCCCGGAACATATCAAAATGGAACTGCCAAAGGCATGGACCATATGTTTGATGGGTACGGACTCCTAGTGAAATTACAAATTGTCGGTGCCAGCAACACCGTCACTGGGAGTCACGAGTATGTCCAGTCAAATGCTTACAAGGAGTTCCAAAAGACTGGTAAACAACGATGGAGAGAATTTGCTACTGCAGCACCGGCAGATTCGTTTCAAGGGTATCTACGGGACGTCTTACAGACGGTGATGGGTGCAGCTGGCATCGGGGAAGGCTACACAGACAATGCTTGCGTGAATGTACTCCCTGTGTCTGAAGATAGCGTGATTGCATGCACAGAAACAGTGACAGGAACTTATATGATAGATGCCAACACCTTACAGACTCTGGAGAGAGTGAATTACTCCGATAACCTCAAGGGTGACTTGACGACTGCCCATCCGTCTTTGATCCCGGGAACTGCTGGCGACCAAATTAATATACTGAATGCTGTAGGGTTTGGATTCTTTCAAGTATTTAAACTAGCCAAAGGATCTACCAAAAGAGAACCAATAGCTACAATTAGACAGCGCAGAATCTCAGGTGCTTGGGTGCATGATTTTCCATGCAGCGAACGATATGTCGTGATTCCCGAAACCCCACTGTATTTCAACCTAGGCTCCATGATTACTGGAAAAAACACAGATCACATCTTCCTGGATTGGAGTCCTGAGGATGGTACTTTGCTACACGTAGCAGATCTCACAAGGAAGGAGTGTGTCAGAGTCTATAAGGCCCCTCCATTTTATGCATTTCATTATGCCAACGCTTGGCAGGAAGGCGACACCTTGGTCTTTGACGCATCTGTCTATACAGATCCTCAGATTGTCAACGACTTGTTGTTGGACAAATTAAGAAGCGGTCCTACGGGTGAAGAAGTATCTCCCTCTCAACTTATGAGAATGAGCATAGATTTGACTTCTGAGGAGGGATCAATGGTTGAGGGGTGGATGCCCTTGACACACTCGCTGGCAACATTTGAGTTCCCAGCAATCAATCCAAAATGGAGGGGAAGGAAGAATTCAATAGTGTGGGGCACTTGTGCAGTGAGACCTTCTAATGCAGCTAATGCCCTGTGTAAGGTGGATGTGAACACGGGTGAAACGTGGATTTGGAATGAGCCAGGTGTGCTTGCTGGGGAGCCTGTCTTTGTCCCTCGCCCCGACTCAGTGGAGGAAGATGATGGTGTCCTGCTGGCTGTGCTGGTCCAGTCTGACGGCAAGGCAGCTTTGGTGGCTTTGGATGGTAAAGAACACCAGGAAGTTGCTCGAGCCATTTTGCCATACACTTTGACCATTGGCTTCCACGGCTGTTGGGTTGGGTCATCCTAGAAGGAAGGTGCATAGTACCAGGTACAATAAGCAGCCCCTCTGTATGTACATATCAACGGTTGAGCAGCAACCATGTTTGTTTAACGCTTGTAATTTCAAAATTGAATAAGTAAATATACATATCTATGAAGCGCATGGAAACTAGGGATTCTTGTTCGTTTGAGTTGTCTTCATACAAGGGTTTGAGGGGGTGGAACAACCGCACAACAGCGAGAGGAAGGCGTGTGCCATATTCCCCTCCTCACCCACCTCGGGCGAGCTTGAATCATGGTGCGACAAATGGTCGAGAGCTGAAACACGTCGAGATTGAGAAAAAAGATGAAAAATCGCACATAGTTCCCGCGTCATGGCCTACTGCAGAGGCAAGAAAGAGTTTGTACAGCTCACTCACTGTGCCCAGAGTGGAGGGCATGCATTTGCACGTCAAGGGCACTCTCCCCAAGTGGCTCAAGGGTAGCTTATTCAGAAATGGACCTGGATTCTTCGAAGGGGCCCATGCTGTGTTTGACGGATGCGCTGTTATTTTTAAATTTCACATTGATGGGCAAAGCAACAGTGTCATATGCAGCCATCGCTTCCTGGAAAGCAATTATTATGCAGCAGCCAAACAACATGGCAAGATAAAACTCAAGCTTGCACATAGCAAGAGTGATCCAACTGAAGTGCTGCATTCTTTAAAATATGCTGGTGAACTTGCCAAAGGAGCTCTAAAGTATGGAATGCAGTTGGGAGACAACGCCTTGGTTTCTATTTTCCCTCAAGGCGATGAACTCATCGCAAGGACAGAAACAGCGGCGGGCACTTACAGCATAGACCCCGAGAGTTTGAAAACCCTGGAAAGGATTAAATACCAAGACAACATTCATGGCCTCGTGACCAGTGCTCATCCTCATTTTCACCCAACGACAGGAGACTCTATCAACTTGGCATGCGATTTCACGCCCACGTTTTTGCGAGATGAGTCGGCAACGCTGAAGATTCATAGGTTCAGAGTGCCGGAAATAACTGTGTACAGACAACCAGCTGATTTGCCAAGGGTGAGAATACCTGTAGCAAGCCTCCCATACTTGCAACCTACATCGCCCACCTGGATCCATCAAATGGGGGTGAGCACACGCTATGCCATCGTAATACAAAATCCAGTCCTGTTTGACATACGATCTATGCTTTTGGGGGAATCGGGGGAGTACATGGCATTCAAATGGCAACCTGAATTAGGATCTCTCATCCACATAGTACCCTTGGAGAATAGAGAAGCAGAGAGCAGAGTGAAAACATTCAAGGCGCCTGCATTCTTAGTCACACATGTGGCCAATTCTTTCGAAGAGGGTCCCTTCATACATCTGGATGTGGCGGTCAGTGAAAACCCAGGTATCATGTCACACTGGTCTCTAGAGACAGTGGGAAGAGACTTTGACCCTCCATCAGCAAGAGAAATACCATCCACCCGCTTGCGGAGATTGACCATAGATACTCGGATGCCCGAGGGTGCCAGTCTGGACCAGAAAACGTTTCTACGGCCCCTCATAAGGGCTCCTGATGAGGAGTATGGCAGTGCCTTTGAACTTCCGAATATAAATCCTGCCTTTGCAGGGAAGCCATACAGGTTTATTTATGGTGCGAGCTGTGTGCGTCCGACCAATTGTTGGAATGCCTTGGTGAAGTTTGACATCTTGGCAGAGCCTGGAAAGCAGCAAGTGTGGCGATGGCATGAGGGGGGAGGGGCCTGCTGGGAACCAATTTTTGTTCCAGCACCCAATGGCAAACGCGAAGATGAAGGGGTGATAGTAACTGTGTATACTCAGCCTGATGGAAAGGCAGCTTTGCTCGTCCTGGATGCGATGAAGTTCACTGAGATTGCTCGGGCAGTGTTGCCCTATGGCATACCCAATGGATTCCATGGGTGTTGGGTGCCAGACTAGCTGTTGATTGTTATTTTCCTCTCAATAATGTGAATGCTACTCTATGAAATCTACATTACACCGGTGTTGAATTTTCAAATTGTTTATTAGCAAGAATGAGGCGTTGAAAAGACTCGTTTCGCCACCATGCGTTTATTTTTGAGTGTAAAGGAAAAGGAAAGACAAAATAAGCATCATATCGTTGTTGCTCCTACCATTCATTGAGAAACAGTAAAGCCATGTATCAGAAAGCGACTGGAACAGTTTCATTATTGGAACTACCTAACTACTCTACTCTAACTACTATATCCTGGTTTTAGTGAATCTCTAAGAGAAAGTTCTGCGTATATCTGAGCGAATACTTGCTGGCGAAGAGCCTCCTCCTGCTCCACAACAACCCTGGATGCAGCTTTCCCTTCAGCTCGAGTCAGCGAGCCGACGGCAGCTTTGCAGGTTGCATCAAACAATCCTGAAGCGGCAGCGCAAGATGTGATATCTAAAGCAGACTGCTTGGCTTCAAGAGTGCCTGTGGCATCCAGGAGTGTCTGCCTAAGGCGAGTGACAGTATTCACTGTGGCAAAGGAAAACCTTTGCAGAGGAGACAAGGCGGGCTGCTGCTTCTCTTGCTTCACAGAAATGGGGGGTGCTTCTACGATTTTAGCAGGGGAGGCCTTTTCAATAGCTGCCGTGTATGCTTTCATTTGCATGATGAGCTTAATTGCAGCCTTGAGAAGGAGCAGGACATTGACCACGAAGTCCTGAAGCGCCTGGGCAGCTGCCAGGCCTACACGAGCTTCAATCAATCCAAAGAAACTCTGAATTTGACGATGTGGGGTCGCTACTTGCTCATTATCTTGGATATCAGTTCGGACAGAATTGGCTTGGGAGGCGTGTGCCCCGTGATTGCTCAGCCTTGTTTTTGTCATCAATCTGGTTGAACACGGAATCAACCCCGTGTTCGGTGTAGTGATCCTAAGGGACCTTAAAGTATTCAAAGAGTACATAGTATTAATAACTCGCTGTAAGCAAGACAGATGCCACCGTTTGCACCTCCGCCTTTAACGCAAACGCAAAACAGTCCAAATGAAGAGCTGAGCGACGCCGTCTGTTTAGTTTATTGTAGTATACTATCGCGCAATAAAGAAATTAAATTGGCTTCGCAGCAATAGTTGACGCATTTTAGCTCCTTTAGCCAGATTTCGTTGATGACTCACCCGTGCTAGCAGCCAAGTGTTGGCTAGCGAATCGAGTCAAGATCTCTCCCCTAGTTTGAATCGGAGTCTGCACCCCCTCTCCCCTGATGCACAGGACCTCCATTTGAGTACCCCTGCCAAACAGCTGCACTCAAAATCAACGCATTACATCATGAGGACAAGCAGTAGTGCAGCTCTATTCAGAGGTATTTTATAAACATAGTGCTTCCGGATCTTTTCGCATCTCGCTTGCCATCCCTGATCTCCTTGTCGTTTTACAACTCACAGGCAGCACCCCGTCGCGGCGTATAGCGAAAAATAACACCAAGATAGAGATCAGAACCGCTATCATACAGTGGATCATCGTCATTTTGTGTTTGATATTTGACTTTTTCCTCGATGGTGCGGTGCCACACCACTCATACATTTACCACGATGTACAGTCGCACTCTGATGCAGAGCTCTGGAAATACTCCTACCCATTGAATCAGAAACAGCATGTTCCACCCCTTTTTGTACCATTCATATCGATATTGACCCCCGTATGTATGGCAGGAATATGGTATTTGCTCGGAAAGATTCCTGCACGAGAGTTGCATCACTCTGCCCTGGTGGTGAGTGGGTGTGTAGTTTTCACTGGATTAGTAACAAACATTATAAAGATTAATGTGGGAAGGCCAA
The DNA here is from genome assembly GCA_019693495.1 of Axilococcus clingmanii. Taxonomy (NCBI): domain Eukaryota; kingdom Viridiplantae; phylum Chlorophyta; class Chlorophyceae; order Chlamydomonadales; family Chlorococcaceae; genus Axilococcus; species Axilococcus clingmanii. Next base: position 37,338 of record JAAMXV010000536.1, read on the forward strand.
GGCCCAATTTTGTAGCTCGTTGCTGGCCATCCGGAAACCCCCAGTTCACGGCTACTGGTCATGTGTTGTGTGAAGACTCCATCCTGGATGTTGATGAAGGGTTCAAGAGTTTTCCATCAGGTCATACCTCTTGGTCAACATCAGGGTTAGGATACTTGAGCTTTTGGTTATTAGGAAAGTTGCGTGTCTTTGTAGGTGAAGACGAAATCAAACCTCATAAGCTGATGCTGGCATTGATGCCCATTCTTGGCGCAGCATTGATTGGCGCCTCGCGGTTGCAGGATAATTGGCATCATCCAGAGGATGTGGCAGCTGGTTTCTTCTTAGGTATGATCCTTAGCTGGTTATTTTATAGAACACTGTACCCATCGTGTATGTCTCAAGAGGCTGGATTGATGCGCAAAGGCACCACCAATCTCCCGTCGAGTGCTTCTCTGGGCAGCCTGGAGCTCATGAATGGGGTACAGGGTGACTTACGTGTATAGAAATGTATTGTAAACCTTGATAGCGATACTAATAAATTAATCTTCAAAAGAATAGGCGAGGCGATGATTTGTTTCGGGGTGAATGAAAGTAGTCGAAGATGATTCACTTAAACTGTGCTGGAGCATCGATTCCCGAGAAAGAAACCTTGGAAGCCGTCAAAAATTATTTGGACTTGGAATGTGATATCGGAGGGTATGTTTCAAGGTATAAAACCGAAGGTTTTATCCATCATTCACACCTCCCTCTCATAACAGGTATGAAGCGGTGGAAGCCTCTGGCGAGGCTCTGTCTCGTCCCTACGAAGCCCTTGCATCCCTTCTTAACTGCAGTCAAGAAGAGATAGCCATATTGACATCAGCAACAGCTGCCTGGCAGCAAGTAGTATATGGCCTGGCATGGCGGTGGATACGAAATGACAGGGTCCTGGTATGTGAGGCGGAATACGGCAGCAATTTTATAGCCTTCCTTCAGCTTTCCAAGCGGACAGGTGCCCTGATAGAAGTAATGCCAGACACTAAAGAAGGCGATATTGATTTAGTATCACTAGAAGGCATGATTAATGATCCCGAGAAATCAAAGCCCGTGCTGATTAGTCTTACGCACATCCCAACATCAAGCGGCAGGGTATACAATGCTGAAGCAGTTGGGAGAATAGCACAAAAGTACAAGATCACTTTTATTCTAGATGCATGCCAATCAGTGGGTCAAATACCTGTAGATGTCAAAGCCATTCAATGCGATTTTTTGAGTGGAACTGGCAGAAAGTACCTCAGATCTGTCAGGGGTAGCGGATTTCTGTATGCCCGCTCCACCGCATTGCGCCAACTGGAACCTGGCTTCTTGGACAACGTGGGGGCTACATGGACAGGGCCACTGACCTATCAAATGGCTTCAGGCGCCAAGAGATTTGAGTCCTATGAGATGAGCTTTGCTAGTAAGGTTGGCCTTGGCATTGCAGTCCAGAGGTGCATCGATCGAGGGATGGAGACCCTCTCAGAAAGGCTCTGTCGATTGGCAGCAGAGGCCAGACAAAGATTATCTGTGCTACATGGAGTGTTTGTGCATGATCATGGTACCAAACTGTGTGGTATTGTGAGCTTCACTAAAGAAGGCATGACTGCTGAGGAAGTAAAACAGAAACTGGCAGTCAAAGGGGTCCATGTTTCGGCCAGCAAGCTGCCTTCTACAAGGATTGATTTTGAAAAGAGGGGGTTGGTAGAAGTTGTTCGAGCTTCTTTTCATTACTACAATACAGACGGGGAGCTAGAATCGTTCATCAGGGCTGTAGATGAACTGGAGGGAGGTGCTTGTGAACAAACAAAAGAGAAGGTATGGGAAGGAGCAGCACCCACAAGATGATCGATGAAGGGCCTTATATATCCCTCTATTCATGCATTATGGCTGTATTATAGTTAAGTAGGATATTATAATATATTTAATCGTTTAGGACACGCTTGACAATATACTTCGAGCCTGCATCGTTACAACTCCATGACGAAGTCTTTGACGCCAAAAATTTCAGCTGAACTCGCTGGCACAGATGATCTGAACCATATAAATAAATTAATTGCTAGCAACGGAAACTATCAATCGGTACGTTTCTTTATTATCTACCTCGTAAGCCTTGACAGACTTTTGACACCACCTCCAAACGGTCGGTCCTTTTCGTCTTCAGATAGTCGGCTTTGAAGCGCTCATCAATCTCAGCAGATTGGATATCAGTAAGAATAATTTCACTTCTTTAGGTGGCTTGGAATCTAATAGTTCCCTTAGATGGCTCTCAGCCAGCCACAACTTCATACAAGAAGCAAGCACCCTGAGCACCTTGACCAGTCTTCAAGTGCTCAACCTGTCCCATAATCAATTACGACGGAAAGTGTCGGTGGGAAAACTGCGGTCTCTGAAAGCCCTGATACTTAATAATAATTCGGAATTGGAATATGCTTCAGGCTTGGATAGATGTCGAGCGTTGGAAACTATAATTCTTTCCCACTGTGCAGTTCAGGAGCTGGGTTCTTGGTTGGCTGGCTGTCATACTTTAGTGAAACTGTCCGTCTCCCACAACAGTCTGGTCACAGATTCAAAAATGAGAGGATTAAGAGGATGTACTGCTCTACAAGAGCTAAGAATGAGCCATTGCTCCTTGAAAGCGCTCCCTATAGAATTGGAAGCCTGTCGAAAGCTGAGGATAATGGAAGCAGGCGGTAATGACATTGAACATGACATAGATGTCTTGGCAAACTTACCTGATTTGAGACAACTGAGCCTGAAAGGATGCCCCATTGCAAGCAAGGAGAACTACAAGGAAAAGATAGGGCAATTATGTCCTGATCTGGAGATTTTGGACAACCGACGTCTCATAGAAAAGAAGCGAAACAAATCCAAAATCAGGCATGCTGATGTTTTAGAAGAAGAGAAACATGGCACTCATCTTCCATTCGATGCCCCAGCAGATATCGAGCCTCAGAAACCTACAAAAGAAGAAGAGAATGAGGGTGCCGATGATGATAGTGCCTTTGCACAACTGACTGAGAAGAAGAAGAAGAAGAAGAAGATTGAGGTCTCTCAACCCAAAGAGGCTGGTGTTGTCAAGATTGTCCAAGGCAAGCCCTCGCAGAAAAACAAGAAGAACATTCAAGGCAAAAACGCCATTATTGCCCTGCTTTCAAAAGAAGAGATGCTGCCAACTTGGGATTGATGAGGTACTTCATAAAATCATTTTCTTACACCGAGAGAGAAACGTAAATATCCAAACAATTTGTGAGAAGATAAGAATGTGATCCTTCTTCACGTAACGTACATCATCATCATCTTCATCTATCTGTACACATAGTCTATCTAACCTACAATACACAAGCCCCATTCTGTTTAAGTAATTCTACAAGGGGGGAAGGAATGGTACAGCGCTCCATAGCATAGGCACATCATCATCTTCATAAAATTCATCTTCAAATCTTCAAATTTCAAATATAAAAAGGCGAGTGAGTGAGTGAGTGAGTACACATTTTTGTCTGTCTTCATACTATACAAAGATTTAATACACCGTCTCATTTTTCCTGTTCCTCTCCTCATTAAACTGTGTCAGAGCCCCCAGGGCCATTGTATTGACGAGCGGCTTCCTCAGGATACACTCCATAACCCAAATCTATATACTGCTGACGGAGCTTTCTGAAGGCAATCTGTGGCAGATCTGCACGCACTGAGTATTCCTTGGGGAGCCTGTCATACTGCAGCTTTTCGACCATTTCCTTGTCCTCAGAAAGAATCTTATACATAGCCTTTCGTGCCAAAGCATCCCATGCATTTGCATTGAAGATACCCGAGGTGTCCCAGTTCAAATTCCTCACCAGAGCAAAGCGGTTGAGTGTCTTATTGGCATGTATTGGCACGGTATTGACAAAGGTTGTGAAGCTGAGTCCAGCACCCAGGGTGAAAGTGATCACTGATGTTGAAGGTAGAAAGGCACGGGCTGTCACGTAAACTTCAGGAGTTCGAGTCCATTCCCAAAAGAAGCTTGCTGGTTTATTCTGTAGCGAAAATGTTGCAGTCACTGAATAAGAATCATTGCTGACTTGCATATTTCTTATCTTCGGTTGATCCTTATTGCCAAAAGAGTCTGAGTGGAGGTAGTCTGCAAGCATTGTGTGAGGTGAAAGGAGGGAGTGAGGAATTCAAAGCAGGGCATTCATGCAGACACATTCTTGATGCAAGCAGAAAAGCACTTACGGATATGAGCCATGTCGATCGCATTCTCAAACACTGGGAAATGACTGCAATCAAATTCAATTTCTCCGTAAACTGCCTTCCACTCCTTATCGTCAAGTTCCTGTACCCAAGGAATGGGAGGCCTGGCATCATCGGGGAGAGATTCATCTCCAAAGAAGAGCCAAACAAACCCACCCTTCTCTTTCACATTAAAGGTAGGTAGTATTTGTCTCTTTGGCCACTCCCCTGGCCCCTCAGCAGCAGGTACGTCCAGGAGAGTGCCATCTTTGCCAGAGAAAGCCCATCCATGGTATGGGCATACAACGCATGTGTGCCCCTTTATCTCTGTCGTCCAACCGCCGCTCAATGGGGCACCACGGTGGGGGCAGGCATCATCGAGCGCAGACACCATGCCGTCCTCTCCTCTGAAAAGCACCAGCGAACGACCCAGAATTTCGACGCCCACAGGTCGTCCACCAGCCACCAAGTTCTGAGAGAGGGCAGCAGCATACCACTGGTTTTTGAGATAGCACTTCCTGTCTGCCAGCTCCTTGAGACGGCGCGACCACTCATCGAATTCAGGTGGTTCGTGTATCTGACCGGGCTTCTTATCCTTACGCATGCGATCATCAGTGAGTCCTGCTCTTCCTCCAAGGTGTTTAGGGAGAATGTTCTTTTTCTGAATGACTGCACCAGCAGCAGTGGCAATTGGATCACCACTGTTGGGAGCGTAGCTCTTTTCCACAGCACTGACAGCATTGGACACAGCAATGGCAGGCACAGGGTCTTTCTTATTCATAAAAATGAGCCATTTTGATAGTTCAATTGGAAACATTTTCTTTGGTAGTGTCACCATGCTGCGCAGAGCCATCAAAGCACCCGCTTGATCCAAAGTATACTTCTTTAGAATGGTCCTGATTGCAACAACATCGATGGTGTAGAATGCTGCCCAACCAAGGAAGGCAACCACATGATCTGGGATGTAGAGAGGGGCAAAATCTCCATCTTGAAAAGCTTCAATTATTTTAACTGAATGGAGTGCCAGGAGCTCCAAGGAGATGTGTAGACCTTCAAAAATTGAAGCCAAACCAAGTGCGAGTAGGAAGGCTCTGACAGCAGCCTCTCTCTGGAATGTCGACTTTAGTTCGAGACACGTTGCATCCTGAATACATGGCAGGTTGGTTTAGGATTAAGAAGGGATATTTCACAGTCTTTAAGCGTATCAAGTGTTAAGTCCAGTAATCTCACCTCTAGCTGTCCCTCGACCTTCCGTGAAGAGTACCTTTTTAAGGCCGGTTTCAAAACTCTGATGCATCTTAGTGGCCTTGAGTGTAGGCGTGGGCCTCCTATGGTATGTAATGCCCGCATTGTTGGGGTTTGAAGATTTTGCCAGAAATTGCCAGAAACCTTGACAGAAGGTTAGTGTAAGGCAAAAATTTGCTACGGTTTTGTAAGGTTATTTAGACGTTAGTATGTACCTGTGGCGGAGGAAGTATTCGCCCAGTTCAACCATACTCAACTGCCTAGTCAGCATTCAAACACGCGAGGGTCATCGGATTTGACAGCTGCAGAGGGGGGGTCCAGGTGGGTGGGGAATGTGACTCAAGACTGGAGAAAAACAGCAAGATGAACGCATATTTCTTGATATATTGTTTTTCAGCTTACAGATTGTAATAAAATGATATTGCGGGTACTTATATTGTTGACAGCTGTCCTTGCTGCACTGTTGTTAATCTCGGATCGAATATCAATGCCTTTTCCGGCCGCACCTTTACATACAGAAGATATCTTCTCATTTCCATCACCCAGGACTATATCTGGCAACAAAATATTGCAATCTGCTGATCGACTTTTCGACGGACTAATTCATGGTTCCGAGACGGTAGAGCTCTCACGAGATGGCACTCTCTTCATGCTGGATAAGTATGGCACCTTGTTCAAAAGCACCGACATGAGCTATTTAGAAAAAGTTACTTATATTGGTCCAGGTAGGCCACTAGCTTTTCATCTCACAAAAGATGAAAAGGGCCTCATCATTTGTGATAGCAAAGGGTTGCTTCATCTCGACTTGGAAAGCAACAAGCTGGACATTCTGGCAAACGAGGTGGATGGATCACCCATCCACTATGCCAATGACTTGGACATTTCACATGATGGTACTGTCTACTTCAGTGATTCATCAATCATACCTCCAGCTCTGAATGCTGTAGGACCCAGGCCTTGGTATGATACGTTTCGCAGTTTCATGTTGACCCTCTTCCATGGGGGCCGGTCAGGTCGGTTGCTCTCGTACAACCTATCGACCGGAGAGATCAAGCAATTGACAGATAAAATGTGGTACGCAAATGGTGTTGCATTAGCACATGATGAAGGGTCTTTTGTCTTGGTGGTTGAGACCTGTACCATGTCAGTGCACAAGTATTGGCTCAAGGGACCAAAGCGGGGCACACGGGAGGTTGTGATGCCCAATTTGCCAGGGTTCCCTGATGGCATTTCTAGGTCATCTGATGGCAAGACATATTGGCTGACTATCTGTGCCGCTGACATGCCGATTGCTCGTCTCATAATGCCATTCAAGAAGATAAGGCTGTTGGTCTCGTGGGTGCCCAAAAGATTTCTGCCCCCACCAAAGAAGGTGGGGTTGGTGATGAGGATCACAGATCAGGGGGAGGTGGTGCAAGTGCTGATGGATCCAGGAGGTGCAAAGGTAAGCTTTGTGTCCGCGGCAACTGAGAGTAAGAATGGCTCCTTGTTGTATCTGGGGAATGTGGTAGAAAACTATGTCAGTGTTGTAGAGATCTAGATTGTTAATAGAAATAGAAATAGAAAAAGCATGCTGCACGCATCATCACAATGTTTTCCAGGGTGCGACGGCACCTAGGGCAATCAAGCTCCCATCTAGTTCAGGGGTCAAAACAACCTTGCTTGCTAAACGTGAGTGCTTATCCAGACCCTTGCCATCGGCAATATCATGCAGCCAGTCACTTTCTTCTCCTTTGGGTTCTGGAATAACGTCCAGCAGCTCATTGGGGAGCTTGATGTGAGCTTCATACTGATCTCTGCCCTGGGGACCAAGGCATAATGCATCTTCACCAAATACGTCAATATGAGCACTCAGAACATCGATGATAGACTGTCCTTCCAGTCCACGAACTACGTGCCTTCGTCCAGTCGTATCAAGAATGGTAAACTGGACCATCTTGTCAAACACAGACGGTGCAGCGTACAGACGGACAAGGGCTGGACGAGTCTCTGCAACTACACGCCATCGCTTTGCCAATATTGTCAGCAACATGCAGAAAATATATGCCCTTTTTTCAAAGGGGCACTTTTGAGTGTTCGTTCAACTCTGATTAACTCGGATTTGTCCTACCCAGTTGTCTTATTTCACAGCTACGCTATCCCTCAGTATTAAGTTTGAGTGTAATAGGACAACTAAGAACATATTTTTATGCCACCTTTTTCATCGAGTACTGCTGGATGCCATTTGTTCTTCCCTGGGCTGCCTTGCCAGATCAGAACAATCAGACCGGGACAGTCGATTTCTACAAATGCGGTCTCTAGGTACATTTGAAGGGTCAACTGCTCATGAGATTGCTGCTTAGGGGCATCAGCACTAGTACAGAAGAATGAATCAACTCAAAAGGTTGTCATACAATCTAGGCTTCCCTGCATGTAGACCATTCTCTCCATCCCATCCCTTCACCCCCTGAACACCTTGAGACCTCCCCTCCATGGAAATCTGCTGATGCCGGCATTGATTGCAATCAGGAGAGTTTAATTAAATGTGTCATTCATGAAGTCTGCATTGGTTGGGGATGTTGATACGTGTACCCACATGATTGATTGATTGATGATTCTGATCACAGCTTGTTGGCCAGAGGTGCCCAAACCACGGCAGCCTTGAATCTACGCGAGGCAGCCACACGATTTGCAAATCTTCGCCATAAACTTTTGAGAGCGTACTTAATCATGAGCAGGACTCGTTGTCCATTAAATTAAATATTAGTGGAGTAAATTAGTCTTCTTACACCGTCCAAAAATGGTTATACTGTCCTCTAGTCAATGAGTAAACAATCCTAAAAAGAATGGTCGACGTTCTCAAGGGTAAACTTGTGCCAGGTGTAGCTACAAGAAGTAGTTTGTCACCTGCTGACATACATGTACTACTTGTAGAGGACGAAAGACTTTCCCGCACAGTGGTAGCAAGTCTGCTTAAGAAATGCTCTTACAAAGGTATGTTGGCTGGCTATTTCGCATTTTCGTCCACTTTTAAGGATGTCACACCATACCATTACTCAATTATCGCAGTTACAACCGCTGAAAATGGGGCTGAAGCCATGGCGCTTCTTCAGTCCAATGCACCCAACACATTTCAGCTCGTCCTCACAGATGTCTGTATGCCAGAAGTCAATGGAATTCAGCTTCTCAACTTTGTTAAAGCAGATGAATCCTTAAGGTCTGTTCCTGTAGTGATGATGTCGGCAATAGAGCAAGGAGAAACTGTGTTTGAATGCATCCGAAGTGGGGCAGAAGAGTATCTTGTCAAACCTGTCACTAGAAAGGAAGTTTTGCATGTATGGCAGCACGTTCTCAAAGCTGAAGCATCAGGAACAGCTGCTGTTCCTCAACATAGGACTGGTGGAGGTACACAGCAGTCAAGCACAATCTCCCATAATGAAAATATCACAGCACACATGAATGCCATGCCACCGTCATCAAACGAAGTCAGATCGGAAGTCAAGGAGGTGCGTCCAGATTATGATGCAGCTTTGCACTTCTTAAACTTCTTGAAAGAAGATAGGTTGCAATGCATGTCGAACATCATGCATCAAATGAATGTCATTGACCGTGATATGCAACTCATAACAAATGAAAACTCAGAATGCAATGATGTCATTGATGGCAGTAAGAGGCAGAAGAAGAGAAAAGCATCTTCTGAAGGAGACAACAGTGGGGTTCGTCAGCATGGGACGCCTGCTATGCCTTTGCAGACCAAGCTGCATGCCAGCATGCCTCAACTAGAGGATGTCTTTTTCAAAAGAAGGTCCTCCAGTGTGGACAGGAGCGGTTTAGAATCTTTTGCAGGAGATTTAAAAATCCTGAGCAAGAAGAAGGAATTCAAGGAAGTTCTCACGCTCAGAGGTGGGGAGATGGCAAGTAGTCAGGAAATGGTGTGTTGTGCTGATTTTGATGCTGACGATGAGCACTTTGCCACTGTCTCTGTGTCCAGATCAGCCAAAGTGTACAGATTTTCAGACATAGTGAATAATGAAATGATGGCTGAAGGGGGTTTCTGCTCACTCATGCACTATCCTGTGTGGCAAGTCAGCACCAGGAGCAAAATGAGTGGTGTCAGTTGGAATTCCTACGTCAGAAGTCATTTGCTGACAAGCGACTATGACGGGTTGCTCCAGCTCTGGGATGTGAATGGTGGTACAACAGAGATTGCTTCATTTGAGGAACACTCAAAAAGGGTGTGGGCCGTTGACTTCTCGAGGACGTCTCCCATGCAGTTTGCCTCCGCCAGTGATGATCATACCGTTCGAGTATGGAACGTCAACAGCGACAGGTCCTTGGCTCGCATAGCAGCACCCTCCAATATCTGTAGCATCCACTTCAGCCCCATAAACTCTCATTTCTTGGCTGCTGGCTGCGCCAACCACAGAGCCTATGTTTACGACCTGAGAAACAGCAGCAGTCCGTTATTCACGGCTAAGGGCGCAGATGGCGCTGTCAGTTATGTCAAATTTATGGGTGCACAGAGGATAGTAGCAGCCAGTACAGATTCAACTGTCAGACTGTGGAATCTCGAAAACAACACGGTACCAGAATGCTGTTTTACCGGACATAGGAACGAACGAAACTTTGTAGGGCTGAGTGTCAACGAGGAGGGATACATTGCCTGCGGTTCTGAAGATAATACTGTCTATACCTATTACAAATCCCTTCCATTTGCACTCACAAGCCATTCATTGGGTGAGCCGGATAGATTTGTCAGTACTGTGTGCTGGGCCAGACATAAGCGACAGTACTGCTTGGTCGGAAACAGCAGAGGCAATGTGAGCGTGCTAAAGTTGACATCTTAATTTTACTGTACTGTAGTACTTGTTTAATTTCAATAATGGTAGTTTAATGATTACTCTGTTGTAAAAACTGTTGAGAATGCTGGTTGTGACGGGGAGCTGAGGCTACGTGTTATCTATCATGAGCAATTTTTTTCCAAAGTTTTGACAAAGTAGTCTTGACACATATTTTACCTCGTACCTAAGACCGACGTAAACGAGTAAAATATATCAAAAAACTTCCCGTCTTTGCCGTAAATCAAGGTTGTGAGATGATACTGTTCTGCTCTGAAATACCATTTGATGCTTTCTTAAACATACAAGGAAGAAGCCCGAGTTCAAATCTCGGTATCTCCAAATGGGTGTCCATAAGGGGATATAAATTAGTGGTAGATTGCTTCCTTCGCATCCCCCAACATTTTTTAGTTTTATTTTGAGAAGAAATCCTGACAATTTTCAATTAGGCTCGAATAAAAAGGATTGACATTTACGAGAAAGGGTGAACTTTGCGGCGTCTATCAGTGGACGAAGTCCTAGAATTGGCTCGAATCCAGCATGTCAACACTATTATTACAACACCCTAGAGACTTTTCTCTTTTCAATATTAAAATAAATCTCATAATTGAGCATCTTGCCTGGCTCTGACACATCGTGCCATCGTTTTACTTGCCCTGCTGATGGCATCTGTCATGTAGAACTGTTTGATGCTGCTCTCCAACGGTGCTCTGCTCGCTTTGTCGCCTCCACCATCAGAGCTGACAAAGATGCTATCCTTCAAGAACAACAGCGGCTCTTCAATTCTACCCTTCTTCAGCAGATGAGGTGCAATTTCTGCCATTCTACTTCTTACTTGGTCAATGCTATCGTATGGCAGCGGAGCCCCAACCACCTCACTCAGGGCCCTTACAATCTTCCAATCCTCACGAGAGTCCCCTATCGTTGGTGCTGCCACTTTGGTGATCTGTGGGCGCCCTTCAAAATTAACAAAAGTGGCAGATTTCTCTGTGTACGCAGTAGCTGGCAACACGACATCAGCTCTAGCAGCTCCCTTGTCACCATGATGCCCCTGATACACAACAAATGCATTCGATGGGACATCTGCCTGTTCCCAATCGTCAGCGCTCAAAAGATACACAAACTTCTTCTTGCTGCTGCTGCTGCTGCTGGATTTGGCAACTGACGGCAAGAAACCAACATCCAATGCTCCCACACGAGAGGCACTGTCATGGAGCAATGACATACCCACCCAATCTTCTCTGATCACCAAGGGAGCTAGTTTATTTAGTTTGGCAAGCACAGCATCACGGTCCTCCCTCAAAAGTACCCCAGAGCCAACAACGACCATAGGATAGGAAGCTTCTTTGAGTTTCTTACCCCAAGCGGCCTTGAGCATGGTGTCAATGCTGTCAGCCGCCTCGCCCAACTCTTCACAGGGGTAGGTCAGGTCATTTGGAACGCCTATGGAAGCTACAGAAAGACCATTCAATGTGGCCGCTCTGATCCTGGCATTCAGGACGGGTGCCTCCACTCTGGGATTACACCCGACCAGCAGCAGCGCATCGGTTTGATCGACCCCTTTTATGGTAGAATTGAAAAGATACGAAGCCCTCAAGTCGGCACTGAGGTCAAAGAAACCAGCATCGGTTCTGAGATCCTCACACCCCAGGCGATGCATGAGATCTCTCAAAGTCACCATGCTCTCCGTATCTGCGAGCTTGCCTGCTATGGCGCGCATTTCACTTCCCTTGACTCCTTTGAGAGCTTCGGCCACGGAGTGCATGGCCTCTGGCCATGACACTTCTCTGAGAACACCATCATCAGCTCCACGCACAAGCGGCACATTCAGGCGCTGGTACCTCAGTGCGTCAAATTGAAATCGTGCCTTATCGGAGATCCATTCCTGGTTGATATCGTCGTTCATCCGGGCGATGATTCTCATCACCTCAACTCCCCGGGTGTCCACTCGGACATGCTGGCCCATGCCATCGGAGACATCCACAGTCTCTGTAGACTTGAGCTCCCAATTACGATAGGTGAAGCCAGACGGTTTACTGGTGAGGGCCCCAACGGGACAAAGGTCTATGACATTACCACTGAGTTCACTTGTCATCATTTTATCGACGTAGGTCCCTATTTCAGAATCTCTGCCCCTTCCAGTGACGCCCAAGTCTTCGATGCCTGCAACCTCCTTTGCAAATCGAACACAGCGGGTGCAGTGAATGCAGCGGGTCATGACAGTCTTGACTAAAGGACCCAGGTTCTTATCCACAACTGCTCTCTTGGATTCGGTAAACCGTCCTCTGTCTGAGCCGAAAATCATGGCTTGATCCTGGAGATCACACTCGCCACCTTGGTCACAGATGGGGCAGTCCAGTGGATGGTTGATGAGCAAAAACTCCATCACCCCCTCCCGGGCTTTCTTAACAAGGGGAGTTGAAGTTTTGACCACCATGCCAGGGCCTGCTGGCATGGCACAAGATGCTACAGGTTTGGGACTCTTTTCTACTTCTACAAGGCACATACGGCAGTTACCAGCAATGGATAAGCGTTGGTGATAGCAAAACCTGCCGAACGGAAAAGGAGGCACAGAGTGAGGCGAGGGTCGCCGGTGTGAAACTGGAAAAAAGCCATTAATATGATGTTGACGGTGACTTTTCTTGCAGCTGTGCTACATGAAATGTTGTATCCAAATACAATAGCCTCCTGCTATCGCTTACCTTGGAATGTCTACACCTGCTGCTTCACAGGCTTGCAAGACGTTAGAGCCCTTGGGAACTTTAACCTGCTGACCATCTACAGTCAGCTCTAACATATTGTCGTCGGGTACTGCGACAGGAGCTGGCTGTGCTGCCATACATCGCTGTGACTGCAACGCTGATGCCTCACTTAAGCGCCCACAACGTAGACTAAGCTGCGCTAATGAATTGATGCGACGCATTTTTTGTCGTTTTAAATATTCTTATAATAGAGTTTGTTGACCTCGAATAAAAAATTGCACTTCATACACCAGTTCTACTCGACCCTCGCTGGATTCCCTGGCCTTCACACGAACAGCCTGATGTTTTACACTGTAGTCAAGGCAAGTATGGATCATCAGCTGGAGGATTAATGGATGTGATTTCCCTCATTGATGGAGGCAACTGGTTATTCACTACTCTGAAATTCTTCTTTTCTTCTCTATATATTGCATCCCTTTTTATCCTCTCGTCCAAGGCTTTCAGGATTCTCAGCACAACTACTGCTGCTGGTGCAGAAGTCTCTGGACCATCCTCTCCAACGAGAGGTACATGTATGTCAGCATCTGCATAGAGTGTTCGCCTTTCATCCAACAGTGTAGCTATTTTCTCAAGTGTCCTCTCGTACTCTGCCATTACGCCACCCTCCTCTATTTTCAGCAGCGGTCTATTCTTCACACCATCAGCAACAACTCTTTGAGCTAAAAGGCTTGGTGGACCGTCCAACCAGACGGACACAGCACCCTGGAAATGACCCCAGTTCTCAGACCGAGTGACAGATCCACCGCCTGTGGCGACAACACAGTCTCTATAGGCTGCTATTTCTTGCAACACTGCAGTTTCCACTTGCCTGAACTCTTCCTCTCCATCCTCCTCAAAGATTTCTGCTATTGTTTGCTCCGTAAACTCCTCAATCACCTCATCCGAATCCAGGAATCGATAGGACAGGGCTTGAGCCAATAACTTGCCAACAAGGGATTTTCCAGAGCCCATCATTCCAATAAGATAGACACTGGTACCACCTAAAGCTTCATTGACCGCTTTGGCAGTTGTTTCAATCTCACTGGAGAGGAGAAGCCACTCCTTGTTTGCTTGCTCTTTCCGTAAGAACTCTGCCGAACTTTCCTCCTTCTCAGAAGCTCTTATTATAAGAGAGCGCTTTTGATCTGGCCGTATACATCCAATTGATGAAAGCTGACGCGACTTGAGCACATTGGGCCTGGGAAACTGGGCACTTCGTGCATGCGATGCCAGTGGCCTGGGTTGATGAAAGGTACGTTGGAGCAACATTAAGATTCAATTAATATAAAAATCCTTCAAGAACATCTAAATGTATGAAATTTAATGAGGCGCATTGTTGGGGCTGCCATCTTCAGCTCTCTTCTAGCTCCATTATCTTTGTCCAGTCAGCACTCCTTTTAAGTGCATACTTCTGGAGGATGGTGAGGCAAAAATTGAACTCATTTGGAATGGTGTCCAATTCATTCAAATGACAACTTCAGGACCTGCACTGATAGCTGCCTCATTGCTGGGTGCCGCAACAACGGTGATCTGTCAGTATTTTCTCAGAAAGAGATCCAAGAAAAGATTATGGAAAGGACCTCCTCACCCAAATTGGAAACCCCCTGACAGACAAAATGCTCCATTTGAACCAGTATGGCATGATATAGACTCCGAAACCCTCCCTGGCGATGTATTGTATCCTCTGGTAATCTCATCAATCACACCGCGCCCAATTGCACTCCTATCATCCCTGGGAGAAAATGGCGAAGGAAACGTGGCCCCTTACTCATATTTCAACATTATGTCCCACAATCCTCCACACGTGGCTATTGGATGCTGTTCAAGTGCCATCAGAGAGCATGGTAAGAAGGACAGTCTCCTCAACATTCTTACTACCAAGGAGTTTGTCGTCAACCTTATAAGTGAATGGTTTGTTGAGGCGGCAAACCACTGCTGTGGTAATTTTGACTACGGAGAAAATGAAATGGAATTGTCTGGATTGACTCCGGTAACATCTCTCAAGGTCAAACCTCCGAGAGTGAGAGAGTCGGCAGTGCACTTGGAATGCAGGTTGGTGCATTCATATGATATAGTTAAAAATGGAAAAGTAACTACCACGATAGTGATAGGTGAGGTGGTTATGATGCATATAGCTGAAGATATAGCTGGTCGCTCACCAAGCGGGAAGCTCATAGTGGATGTCAATAAGATGTTACCCATATCTCGGCTCGGTGGAAATATATATGGGAGGACGAGGGAGATATTCGAGTTGCCAAGACCTGATAGGTCGACCATAGATAATAAAGCACTTGCATACAGCAGTACTACCAGATGATATTTATTACATAAAAAAAGATGAATGTTCTACAAATTCAACTTGCCTTGTCATGTGTCCCGCCCTCTAGCAATGACCGTAGTCTGGCCAACACCTGGGCCCTCACAGAATCAGGCACCGCCTGGCTAGCTTCTGCCCTGACCGCATCTACTAGTGCTGCGTGGGAAAATCTCTCTTCTTCTATCAGTACTAATGCTGCTTCCCTGCACATTTCCTTTACCTCCGAATTCCACCCCATTTCAAGCAGTCTCTCCCTGGCCATGCTCTTCAACTCTTGCCGCTCCTGGTAGTCAATCAACTGCAGTGGAGAGGCACAGAATGCGTATTTGTTACTACCGCGCAATGTTCGTCTCTTCAACATCGATGGAATCTCAAACAAACCTTTGCTTCTACTGTGCCCTCGATTGTGGCAGTCTTCCTGGACTTTGGAGGCATGTTTGTAGTGCGGAGAAATAACAAACTTCAGAAGCGCTATACATTAATATGGACGAAACCCATTTAACAATATACTCGCAAGTACAAATCAATCAATATATCCTTTGTTTAACACTTCACAAATGGTTAAGTCCGATCAGAGACCGCCCGTTTAAAACTGGACGGAAACGGCACTCGTTGGGTGCCTTGTAGGTGGTGAATGCCTTGGGATACATAGACAAATCAAATATAGTAAATCCAGTCGCAACTCTTGTACCGGGACAATGCCCGTCTGGCGTCTCTCGTAGCGATCGATCATTTGACTTTTTTTGGCTCGACAATGGACGACGACTCTCAAGGAAAATATAGAGCCATTGGTGTCAAGTCCCGTAGTGTTATTCTCAGTGCAGTATTTATCATAGGTATTTGCTTGGGTATTATTGTTTCTGAGAAGGCGTACATCTGGGCTCAGGAGGCAGACACCCCGCCAGAGGCCCTCGATGCCGTCCGATCCCGCAAACTGGAAAGGCAGCAACAGAAAGGATCCGGTCTTCTTGGTGGTGGCAGCACCAAGCATACCACTACAGACAGTACTAAGCGTTACACTGGCAAGCCGCGCAATGATCTTGAAAGGCTCCTCAGACAGATAGCTCCGAATGGGGAGGTGATGATTGCGATTTCCAATATGAACCTCATCCACGAAACCTCGCTCACCATGTGGTTGGACTGCGTCGAGCGCAGCCATACTTTGAATTGGCTGGTGGTGGCCATCGATGAAGGGTTGAGGGACTACATGTTAGAGAGGAACCTCCCAGTGTACTATCGACCTGTCGTCATTCCCAAACACCATGAAAACACTGGCGATAATCACGCCATCTCAGCCATGAAGTATCAAATAATTCTGGAGTTTTTAGAACTGGGGTACGATGTGCTGTTGAGTGATGTGGATATAGTCACCGTCCAGAGTCCTTGGGATCATCTCCATAGGGACAGCGACGTTGAGGGAATGACCGATGGCTTTGATGAGCCGACATCCAAAGGGGAAATTTATGGGGTGGATGACGAGACGATGGGGTGGAGTAGGTATGCACAAGGGTATAGACACATGGCTATGAATTCTGGCCTTTTTTATGTGAGATCAAATGAGAGGACGATAGATTTAATGAAGAGGATTGCAGCGAGCATCGAAAAAGAGACTATTTGGGATCAGACCGCGTACAACGTGCAGATGTTTATGCTGTCCTACAAGGACTACAAAGCACCCCAAGTTTCAGTGAGAGTCATGGACATTCACAAATTTATGAATAGTAAAGTTCTTTTCAAATTTGTGAGACGCATGCCCCAGAAACAGCAGCCACGACCGGTGATGGTGCACATGAATTATCACCCAGACAAGAGCAGTAGGATGGCAGCTGCAATACAATACTACTTTGATGGTGATAAGGCTGCTTTAGACTCTTTCCCAGGTGGCAGTGAACCTGGTTCATGACTAGATAGCTAGAATTGTTATAACAGAGAAAGAAAAAGCCAAAATATTACACTTGCCAAGCAACAGATTTCTTAGCCATACGGTGTCGGTCGTGTGGTTCCTCCCACCAGGCATCACCGCCCTTTGGTACGATGGCATAATAATTCAATCGGGGGTGGCTGGTGTAGTAGTGCGTCTTGATATGATACATATTGACGCTCTCTGTAATGCCTGGAGTTTGGAAGAGGTCCCTCACATAATTCGACATGTTTGGATAGTGCTGTATGTATTTCTTGTTCGTTTTGAAATACACAGTGTACACTTCATCAAACCTGATCAGCGTCATGAAGAGACGTATGTCCGCCTCTGTCAACTTGTCATCTGAGCACAAATACCGCTGCTTAGAAAGAATATCTTCCACTTTGTCCAGCGCAGTAAAAAGCTCATCAAATGCGGTTTCATATGCCTCTTGAGTCTGCGCAAATCCGCACCTGTACACCCCGTTGTTGATGGTGGGGTAGATCCAGTCGTTCAATTCGTCAATCTTTTCTCTCAGCTCCTGAGGGTACAAGTCCAGTGTGGGGTTAGCAGCCAAATCATTGAATGCAGAGTTGAACATCCTCAATATCTCACTGCTTTCGTTGTTCACTATGCACCCCACCTGCTTGTCCCACAGGACGGGCACAGAGTACTTGCCACCGCTGTCCGCGGACATATCATAAAGATCCCTTACGAACACAGCTTTGTTCACTGGGTCCGGAATGCAGTCTTTACAAGGGAATGACCCAAAGCCGGTGGAGCTGGATAGAGGAGGATCATCAGGAGATCTGAACATCCAGCCGGTGTGGTCGTCAGTGTCCTTGGGGCGGGTCTTCTGCCAGGTGGGATGGGTAACAGAGAGACCGATGTGGTCCTGAAGTCCCTTTAGGAAAAGCCCCGCCACGCAACGGCTTGCCCAGGGACAAGCCAAGGAGACATACAGGTGATACCGTCCACTCTCTGGAGGATGCTTCCCTGCAGGCTCTATCATATTTCTGAACGAGGCTGCCGTCCGAACAAACTCCCCCTTGGTTCCCATCTCGTGTAAAGCTGTCTTTGCCGATGCCATGACGGGATGTGCCTTGGAATGCGAGGTTTTACGTGGTCTGGTTGTTCTCGTGTCGAATATTGAGAGGGACGCTGTTCTTCTTGCGATGTACGTATGAAGTGATCTGAACATACGAACTTGGCTGCCTTCGGTGTTTTTTAAAATTATTGTGATTTAAGGCTTATTGTTACCATCTGATGTTTGATCTACCTTGACACATGTGCTTCCTTCGGTGCTGGCATTGGGCGGTACCATGAACAGGAACTCCCAACTCTGGGGTGTCCTCTCTATGGACTTCTCTCCATTGCATCCGTCTCGCTCGTCCGTCGGACGTGGAGATTCTACTAGAAGGAAACAGTGATAGATAACCCCAAAATCTGGCGATGTCCGCATACTGTAATTGACAATATTTTAGGAATGTTAATTTAACACTGTGAAATATATGTGCGTGACCTAAGCCCCGCAAACTAGGGCACAAGCACGGACCAATTTATTCGTAATGGATGCAGACCCGTTTTTAATTACTCCCAACGAGTACGTATCCCACTAATTTCTGTATTTTCAGTTAGTGCCCCTTCTAAAATTGATTGTCGTACGGGGTTGCAAACAATCTTTCTCATTTAATTCGCTGAGCTAACCCTGTGTTTCTTACAGGTTTATCCCCGTGGATAACTTCTTCGATCAATACGTCGCAGAACTTGCAAATAAGGGTATGAAAAGAGGACCTCCAGACGGGCTAGACGCCGTAGACGCTAACTTTCTTGCCAAGCTGCCTCGTTTAGACCAGCTGGCTTCCCTCGAAGGCCCAATGAATGGCAACTCTCCCAGAGAATCAGAACACAATGGACACAGCCACCACAGAGTGGACAAACAGGAAGCAAACAAGGTCGCTCAGCAGCGCTACAGAGAGCGAAAAAAGCAAAGATTCCAAGAGCTCGAGGCACAAGTTCACGCCTTGCACCAAGAACTAGCAGCTGCAAACGCTGTTCTCAACCAAAATAAATTACTTGAATCAATGAATGATGAACTCCAAAGGAAACTCGTAGAAAAAGAAGGCGAAATAGACAGGCTGAGGTCTGCTATGGATGAGAAGGTTGAGAGGTCCTTGTCTGGTGAGGCAAGTGAGTGTGCCCTAGCGAATGGCAATGAAAAATGTGGAGGTGAAGGGAATTGCGGGAATGGCGCCACTCAATGCACATCCTACTGTGATGTGCTCCCCAGTGACATGAAAGATGTCAATTTTGAAAGGGGTTTTACACAACAAGTTGAACTTTTGAAAGGCTTCCTGAAGGAGCATGGACTCGAGCAAGATGATATGCACGCCGCGCACATCAGACAAGAACTCCTGAATGAGCTCAGTGCAATTGTTGGCCGATCTTGTCAGTTGTGTCAAGCAGCTGTCAGAGCAGAGGGTGTCAAAGTACTGGATCTTATCACAAAGGACCCCTCCGAGCTTCCTAAAGTTGGTATGTCAACCGAAGAGCGAGATCGCTGGCAGAAGGCACTGGAGATCATGCAGCTCTCTCCTGAGCAGCAGGATGCTCTGCTTCTTCTGAGGAAGAGTCATTTGGAGAAGATGAAACTAATTTATGAAGAAAGACAAGGACTCAACTTGAAGGCAATGGGAATGCTCCTGCCTCAGCACTCAAATAGGGTCTACTCGGATACCACCGCTGAGGGGAGGTTGGCTGCCATGTCCACTGCCACGTACCTCCCGATTGCACGGTGCAATGCAGAACTATCCACCACGCTTGATGATATAAAAGATAACTTGAGGAGAGAACAAAGGGCAGTTATGGAATTGAATTGTGCAACCATAGCCAGAGTATTGAATCCGCTGCAGGCTGCCAAGTACATGATCCACTTGTACCCACAGCACTGCGACGCGTTGGCGCTCACGAATGCCTTGAGCAAGAGCTGTGAAGCGACAGCAGTCACTGGCCAAGAAAGTAGTTAGTGGTAGGGACAACAATGAAAATTGTTGAGTTGAGTTGATTTAATGTTTCGTGTAAAGTGCAGTGCTTGTTTGCTTGTTTGTTTGTTGCATAGAAACCTCGACATACATACATCTTGTTTCGAATCTCTTCAGTATGTGCAGCGTGTATTCAATCGCCATTCAACGTTCTTGTTGGTGACGAGGAGGAGGGTGGCAGAGTCAGCATCCACCCATTCCTCTCCATCATGTCTATCAGCTTTCTCAGATGCCCAGTCTCTGGATCATCATTTTTTCTGGCGCCCAAAGTTGCATGATCCCCCACGATGATGAGTTTCTTCCTAGCCCTCGTAATGGACACGTTCAACCTTCGCCAGTCCGCTAAAAGCTGACCCACCACACCATCTGGATTGCTTCGCACCATCGACAGTATCACGCAGTCAAAGTCTTGGCCTTGTGACTTGTCTATCGTAAAACATTCAAACCCATCGGTGGGCACATGGCGAGCCTCTGCTGCATCTTTGACGGCTGCAACTTGGTTCCTGTAGGGCGAAATGACTGCAATACGAGCCCGCTCTCCAGCAGCACTGCCGATGAGTCGCAACCCCTGAGCGGCCTTCAGGATGGTGGCTATGGTCGCCGCTTCTCCCAAATTACGACCTGAGAAGCAGCCCTCATCCTCACCCCTAGAATAACCAAACCCAACTGCTTCCCTCAGTTGTGCGGTGGCTGTCGTCAGAAAGACGACGCGCCTGCTGGGATCCCACACCTGCTCCAACCACTCTCCTCCTCCTCCTCCTCCTTCTTCTCCTTCTTCTCCAGCAAGCAGCAACCTACCCCTGACAACATCCTCATACTGAATGTCCAAATGCGCATGCGCCACATCATCACTTCCACATTTCAATTCCCCATGGTAAAACAATTCATTAGGAATGGACATTATGTCAGCGGCCATCCTGTACTGCACGCTGAGAGACACGGTGGCCAGATCCCCGGCATGAGCAGCATGCAATCTGGACAACAGACTGACCCCCATGCCATCCTCTTCGGCCATCAACTCACGGGCAGTCACCAAGGGAGGCAGCTGTTTCTGATCGCCGACCAGGATGAAAGAATGTGCCTTGCTCAAGGGTCCTAACAGGGCTGGAATGGTTATCTGACCCCCCTCGTCAACAATGCAGACATCAAACGTCATGTTTGATAGTATGTCTCGCTTGAAACCATAGCATGTCGTAGCGTAGATGTGAATGGTTTTGAGAAGGTTTGGCAGACCGCCATTTTTTTGGAACGCATCAAGAGGGTAGTGTTGGCCACCCAGCATGAAAGGTTTGACCGCGTCGTGCACGCCTCCAGCGTGCCCCACCCTCAAGACTTTGGCCCTGTTGTTGATGACGAGCTTATTCACAATGTGATCCACAGCTGTGTTGGTGTACGACACGATCAAGACTCGTTTACCCATGGTAGCCAAGGCTTCGGCCATGGCAGCAATGGTCGTGGTTTTGCCTGCCCCGGGCATCCCCTGCACCAGAAGAAAACTTTCATTGGCCAGCGCTCGCCTCACCGCCAACACCTGCTCATCATTCATCTTCTCCTGTGGCAAATAGGCTGGAAGTGAGTTCTCAGGGGGAGGTGGTGGAGGAGCTTCCATGCCCACAATCCATCGCCTGAGTTTCCCAAGTATCAGCGTCTGCTCAGTCTCAGCTCCTTCATTTGTACTTGGATCACAAAACTCTTTGTGAAACAGTCTCAAAATGTTTCCCCTAAGAATGAGATGGGTCGATGCCAGCTCATCTTTATCCAACCTCCACAGACCAGTCTCTCTATCTTCGAGCTCGGGGCGGAGCCTTTGGGAGATGCTCACTGTAAGTTCGGTGTGCGTACTGGCCACCATTTTGACAGTGGCGAGTTGCACGTGCCGTCCCTCTACACTCAACTTGAGAGTGTCTCCCTTGGGGAACCCAATACCAGCACGGAATAATGAAGACCCATCTGCTTTGCTAAAAGTATAGAGTGCACTTTTCTCCCCATCCTCCACCGCCACATATGTCAGTTTGAGTCCTGCTATGCACCCCTGCCCCTTCTCCTCCCTATCAGCACCCTTCATCGACCACAGCTTGTCATGCTTACCCCATGTTGCACGTTCCTCCACAAACAGCCTCCTCAACCAGACATTCAAAAATTCAGCTTCCTCATCACTCATGGCTCCAGCAGATGCGTTCCAAGAGGCTTCCAATTTGGCCTTGGTATGAGCCATCAGCTCACCGTCGCTCGCCAGCCAGTCGCCGAGAGACTTTCCTTCCACTGCCCTGGCAACGAGAGCGCAGTCTTTTCTCTGAAAGCACGAATTACACAACGCTTTGTCTCTGGTAATGGCTGGCAATTCATGTAAACGGCCCCCAGGCAATCCGCCTCTCCCTATGACTGCGGCTACGCTGTTTCTGGCAGCTATAATGGCAGCCAGATCGTGATGTTTTCGCGTCACCAAGTCTGTGGTACGCAACTTGGGGTTCCACAACAGACCCTGGTAGACAGGCTGACCATACCTCTCCTCCAACAGTAACATATACAGCAAAACTTGACCAGCGTGGCTGAAATGAGCCCTACCAGTCTTGATCTCCAAAGGCAGGACTGACACTGTTTCTGGAATATTCTCAGAAGCAATGCTCCCCAGCGTTGCCACTACCGATGCATCTACTTTCCCTACAAGACCATATTTGGGGCTGATTATATGCTCTTCTATGTCGGGAATACTCTCTATGACAACAGATCTCCGCAAAGGAACACCGGTTTTGGTATAAACTCCCAGAGCTTCAGCCACCCGTCCAGGGGCGGGTCGCCTGTGATTGCTCAGGGCAGCATTGGAAATCTGCTCATGAGGTTGCACAACCTCCGACATGAAACTTTCAATCTCCTCAAACATCTCCATCACTTCAGTTCGAGCAGCATTTTCGCTCTGGCCACATGAAATCAATGCTTCTGATGATTCCACCAGCAACACATCAAGCAACTCCTCTAATTCGGCAAGCGTGCGAACATCCCGCTCCATTGCCAGCTGAACGAGAGTGTGTGTTAGGATTCCATTCACCATAGCCTTGTTAGCAGGATCTCCATCCATGCTCTGCTTTAAGACATTCTGTCGAACACAGCCATGGCTCAAACTAATGCCAGTGCCTGACAGCAAAATATCAGGATACAGAATGAGGAGGCCATGCTCTGAAGAGACGTGACAGGTCCCTTGCTCTTTCTCCTCACCAGGCAGCCAGTCGACAGGCTTCTCCAATAGCAGGTTCACTGGATCTCCAGACTTATAGGGACAATCGTGGAAATAAACGTGGGCCCAAGGACCTTCTAAATAACACCACACTATGCTTCTATCGTGTTCATTCTGCAACTTGAGGACAGGGGTTGACCCGCCATGGGCGTCCTCCACGTGCGTGGCTTCTAATATGATATGTCGTAGGCGATCCCTATCTCCAGCAAGATCTGCCGTTTCTGTCTTTTCTACCAACTCCTCTGTCTCCTGCTCTGCATTAACCGTTTTGTCAGCTACACAACCGCCACCAGGAGCAGCAGTCGTTGACGCTAGCAGCTGGGTGGATACCAACTGTTTATGTTCCAAAAACTGCTTTTCAACTACTTCTATTGCCTGTAGATCTATACAATCACCACTATCATCATCGGAGAATAGCGAACAGCCATCACACGCTGCTGGATGTCCAGCCTCCTGGTCTGCCAAGATAGCTTCGGCAGTATATACAAACTCACGCAATCTACGCCTTTTGCTGTTCGCTTGCTGCTGGGACATTGAACCTCCAGTGCTGCGTCGTGTTACATCAAATCTCGCTCCTAGCGTGGATGGCTTTTTCACGTTATCTAGAGTGCTGGCAGGAGTGCCCAAAGAACGGAAAATGCTTCGGCGTTGAGCGCTTGCTGGCTCTTCTGAACATGGTGCATGGTCGTGGTTTATCGCATATGGGAACTGCGTGACTGGAGGCTCCTCTAGAAGTTGCTGCGTGCTGTTGGTAGTACAAAAGAGGGTGTCCAGCTGGTCGTTGTGAGCATTCGGGGGAGCTCGAGCATCATTTGCAATGCTTGCAAGTCGTCTCTTAGTTTCGATTTGGGCTGCTAAAGAAACACCGGTAACATGTTGCCCAGAAGGTTCAGTGTCATTTGAGAACAAGCCTCTGAAATCTGTAGGTCCTACTATTGGCTCCACTTCCTCCCAAACAACTCTATCTATGTCCTGGCTAAAATCAAAATTCTCATGGGGTTCAGACTCTATCAAGTGGCGAATGTGATTCTTCAAGAGTGCAGCATCGTTATAATATGCACCATCCACAGAGCTAATTTTAGGTGCTCCTTTCTCTTGTAGCACGTTACATTCCCGTTCAGTTGCCTGCAACTTTGAAGAATTTGAATTGTGCCGAGAACCAAATCCTTCGTTTCTCACTTAAACTAACCTGATGGACCTGTTGATTTCTTTCACTGTTATTGATGGGTCTGGGATCAAAAAAGTTCGTGATTGCAGTTCCTTCAGGTTTCTTTGGAATTGGCTTCTGCGTTTATAATCATGTCAGTGTCCAACGCAAGTTATTGAGGACCTAAGTTCATAAATTTCAATGGTTAAGATGCTAATGTTTGTTATTCAGAAAACATACCTTCCCCATAATTAATATTGCGAATCCTCCGAGGAGGGGAGGGCCAAGAGGTGGTCAGGCCCTCTTGAATCTTGCAATACCCAAGTTTTTATTCAATATAACATGTGTGTAAACACTTTACATGCAAATTGAGACCTTTAAAACTCGCGTTTTCAAGGCAAGCATGCTGCGTTTCTGTCCGCTTCTATCAGAACGCCCTTCTTTTTGATGCGTGGTCTGAATGGAATTGATAGGAGGGATGCTCCACTATCCCAGTTGGCCGTCATGCTTCCATGTGTGAGTCTCTTGCAGAACAATCACGCCCACTCTTCTAAATTTTTAACGAGACGTAAATTACTTTGCACAAACGGGAATTTTCGAAGAAGTTTGTAACCTCGGTTAAGTGTTCATCAAACATCTGATAGCGCTGTGAACATAATGGCGACACACCTACGGGGTACATTTAGATTTGAGAAACAGAGCATGTCTTTTAAAGCAAATGTGGCAAACATAAGCTCTTTGAGGGCACCGGTAAGTAGTAGAACATGCACCCTATCTTGGCCACACAACGTAGCATTACAAGCCGAGGCCCTCACATAAGATATCAGAGACAAGGGCTTATCACGTATTATACCCTATATGCACAGGTCCCTGTCGTGCCAGTTGTGCGCACCGCACGCATGCCTACCGTCGAGGCTCGCGTCAGTATTCGCTTCACTCGTATTGGCCGCAAACAGCTTCCTTTTTACAGAATAGTGGCAATTGACTCCCGCAAGCGAAGAGATGGAGCTCCTCTTGAGTATTTGGGGTGGTACAACCCACTTAGCAAGGAAACTAACTTAAATGCGCCTGCCATCAAAAAGTGGCTGGAAACAGGAGCACAGCCTTCAGACACAGTGAAGAATCTATTGAAAAAGGCAATGGTCATCGAGTAGTGCATCTATATATACACAATGTAATATTCAAAAGCTATTGTTAAACCTAGAATACACCCCCTCCAGCATTCCAACAAAGGCACACGCACGAAGTGAACTCTGTCAGTGTCAAAAAATCTGAGAAAAGAAGAATCCCACAGGCTCCTCCGAATTATGAAGCACTTTCATTTAACCAAACGGAGTCTTTGATAATGAATTTATAAAAACTTACATTAGTCCTCGCCAGGATTCTCACTTCGACACCCACATGTCCTCTAGTCAGAGAGATCTGTTGACCACCAGCCCATCACTTATCTGTCAGAACTCGGATACAGTCGACGCTAGTGTCGAGATTTGGGATCATCTCGATCAAGTTACCAACTTTATGCTAGATCCGCCTCCAGTTCTGCCCTATACGGAGGATTCCTCAGACGGTCCCCCTTCTCTGCTGGCAGAGTCGCAGTCCGCCGAGGCGCAGCAAGAGCACACATTAGAACAGATTGAACGCATTGAAATGAGTCCCTGCATCGAAATTTCGCCATCAAGGGGAGAAATCCAGTCCACTGGTTCAATGGACCAATCCTGTAATTATACTCCTGCAGAAAAAAGTGTGTCGCACATCGCTGCTGAGGATGCACCCAGACCCCACAGGAGGGAGGACTTGGAGGAAACTCTGATGAGAATTGAAACTCACTTTAAAGCTGAACAGGCACACAGACTAGCACTAGAAGCCACACTTTCGGTTGTGAAACGAGAAAATGATAAACTAGTCGATAAAATAGCCGTTTTAGAGAAAGAGAGACCTGCCCAAGTGTCCCATTTTCTGAAGAGTCAAGTGATGCAGGCCGTGGCTGAGGCCCAATCAGCTCAGTCAACCGTACAAGCAGTGGTGTTGGCGCTGGAGAAAACCTTGAGAACGCTGGAGGAGAAGGAGCAAGCTGCCTCACCACCACTGAAGACTAGAGCTGAGAGCAGGAAGTCTGTAGATCATTCAAGAAGACGTAGACCAGGTGAAGTGAGCGAACACGTCGTGGGGGGGAAGAACGCTCTGGCGAAGAAAGGTTTCTGCTGACGTGTTGGCAGCTGCTAAGAAAGTCTCAACCAACGTGTTTTATACCCGCACTTCTACGCACACTGTAAACTGTAAACTGTAAACTTGGCGTAAAGTACATCAGTATGTCTTCATTTGTATTCATCTATCTCGCTTTGGCAGTTGTGGTCAGCTCTCAGCCAGCACCCGTTGATCCAAACAGATGCCTTGCCTCTTCTCGTGCTACCTCCCTGTCAGAGGCCCGCAGCACGGTTGCAACAGCTGTGACCCAGGCTGTAGCAGAATGCACATCCTGTCCATGTGATTCCATAGCTCAAAGCAAAGCAACTGTGATATCAGAGGCTGCTGCTATTGCCATTGCCAATGTTGAACTCGAAATCAGAGGAGGTGAAGGCTGTGAAGGTTTTGCAAGCGGAAGTGCAAACGCGCAGAGCGAAGCCACTGGCATTGCTGAGTCATTTTCTTCCAGTCTAGCCCAATCATGTGGTGCAGAGGCTCAAAGTACATCTCAAACAATCTCAGAAACATTCCTGAGTGCTGCAGCGACAGCAGAAGCAACTATTTCGTCCAGCGGAGGTGATGCCTCTGCCACAGCCACCAGCATCTCAGAAAATATACAACCAATTGTAGCAACATCCCTTTCGGAGGCTCTTGCCTCCTGCAAATGCGGCTCAAATGGAGAAGCAGGTGGAGGAGGTTCAGCGAGTGCTGCAGCTCAAACCCCAGAGCAAGAGGCCACTCAAGAGTTTCAGGCGGCCTGTGAGTGTGTGTGCGACTGTAGAAGGGATAACCCTGGAAGAGGGGGAGGCAGAGAGTTTGCACCAGGGCAGAATAAAGGAGAAACATGCCGTTCTGACTTGGAAAAGAGCCAGAGACTAGAATCATCAGAAAAGTGCACTCCAAATGATACTGCCTGCTTTGAGAAGAAAGCTCAAGAGTATCTGGTTCGGTGTGAGTGCGAGACGAGATGTCCAATGATAGTGCCGTCAGCCAGTCGAGGAAAAGCTGGCGGAAAGCGTCGCTCCTAATTTAAGATTACACAGATTCATTATGCATATAATCCTTTACATGAACACTACATAAAAAAAAAGCTATTTTGCAGGAGCTTCAACCGCTGGTTCTTCCTCTAAGTTTCTGCAGTAAGGACCAGGCGGCTGGCCGACCAACGTCTGTGCGTCCGGTGGAGGTGGGTTGGGAACCCATTTTCCATTTGCTACTGCCCCCGCCGGCTCTGCTTTACTACGGTACTGGCTACCAGCCTTTGGTTTCTTGCCAGATTTTAAATCGGTCATTATCTTGACGGCATCCTCAGGTGTCAGGTCTTCATAATAAATGTAAGAATAGCCCTCTACGCCATTCGAATAGTCAGCAACAGCAATCATTGGAGCATTCACACACGCACCCATACACTCCATTTCCCCCAACGTGAACATTCCATCCTCAGTGGTTTGACCGTAATCAATGCCCAAATGCGTCTTCAACGCAGAGTAGATACCCTTGGCACCTTGCAGCATGCAAGGCGTGGTGCCGCAAACCATGACGTGATATTTACCCATTTTGCTGCGATTGAACATTGTATAAAACGTTGCAACTTCATATACTCTAATTTCAGCCATTCCCAGAACTTTTGCAACTCTATTCATGGCCGCTAGAGAGAGCCATCCATCATTCTGTTGTTGAGCAAGGTCAAGGAGAGGGATGACTGCAGATGCCTTATAATTTGTAGGATATCGGGAAATGATTTCATTGGCCCTCTCATAGTTGACAGGGGTGAAATCAAATTGCATGTCTGCATTATTTTCTGGAGACTCACGATGAATATTGAATATATCATGACTGTTTGTCGCAAAGAATCGAGGAAAAGCAGGAAGGGCAGACTTGGCCTGAGAGGGTCGGAGACGGAAGAAGTGTCAAGATACAGCGATGGTTGGGTTTGTATGTATTCTCGATCTTCGTATTCACCAACCTGTAGTGCATAAGCTGATTGCTGCTGTTGAACAAGGATAGAGCCACACCTCAGAAAGGTCTGTGCTACCCGTTTCATTTTTTATGGCTCAGCTGCGAAGTGAAATCACACAACTTCAAGATTGACAAGGATTTCTACAAGGCTAGACCTCTGCGCTTTGCAAATATTAATACTGTTGGTTTTGTGTTTTAATCAAAATGCTTCTGATAGCCAGATAAATCTTGTTCAGACCCCGTCTTCCTCAGCTGCACTATTTAAAGCATTTAGTTTGCACGGGTTGAAACCCAAATGTGTAAATTCTAGATCCCCGATTCATTACAAGTTGCTCTTGAAAAGAAAGAGCCTCGACCGAGGAAATCCCTCGATCTCTCGCTTTTCCACTGTCCTTTACGATAACAGGGCTACGAACTCCTGAGATGTATATTTTTTTGTACAAAGATTCTTCCAGAGAAAACATTCGCCAAAATTAGCTAGCTTCGGGAGCGGAGGAACCATTTTGCCAGCATTCCCCCCGTGCGTCTCGTGCTCTTCGATCTTAGGTGAACAACCCTTTCACAATAGTGAAGCTAACCGACGTCCTAGGAAGCATAATATACTGCTTAATTGTGGTCAACTAGTGAATGCCTGCATTGCGTGCGCTTGATTAACGCTGCCCTGACTTCAGCTCGGGCCGAATTAGAACTTACCTACATTTGCATATTAAGGAATGTCTCTCACTGCTCGGTCTTTTCGCGGCAAGCGCCAATTTGACGATTTCGAAGACACCCTCTACGACGACGGACGAGTCCCGCTTGCAGAAGTTCACAACCCACACAAGCGATTCTGTACAGGAAGCAGCCCCTCTGGACGCTGCGGCCCCGAAGGCCAAGTTAGCTACAACTTTACCCATACAAGTTTCACAGCTCTGCGATCCTTGTTCCCTGAAATGTCTGACGACTCGATTCTCGCTGTCCTCCAGGAGTACGGAGACAACATGGATGCTGCCATAAAACATTTGACTGAGCTGCGCTTAAGCACAGATAAAACTGTTATAGAAGATGGTGATGATACAGTGTTGAATGTGAAGTCACATGAGACCAAAGAAATGACAGAGGAGGATTCTACTAAGGCTGCCAAGTCAGCGGATGACTGGGTTGATGCCCTGGTCCAAGAGATGTCTGCAGCTAAGAATGTTCCAGATGCGAAGGCTAGGGCTGCTAAGATATTACAATCATTTGAGCGAGCAGCGGTAGAGCACTCACTTAAAACCTCTCAGCCTCGGGAGTTGGAAGAAACTCTCAAAGAAAATGCTCTTCTGAAACGGGCGGTAGCTATCCAGAATGCAAAAATCCAGGAGCTATCGGCAGATGGGGCTGCCAATGGTGAGGTCGCTCGTTTGAGAGCAGCTGTGGAGGAGCTTCAACAAAGGTTGCATGCTGCAGAGGTACAAAATTACAGCTTACAATTGCATCTAAAGCAAGCGGCCGATTCCAAAGACCCCATGCAGGCAGCTTTTAGAAACCCTGATGTATATTAATTGATTTCGGTCAAGAATTGTATTTTTGAAACCAATGTGATGTACTCTACTTATCCACAGGAATGTCATCTACATCTAAATAGCCTTTCCTATGGAGAAACCATGACATAAAGATCATGAACAGCGCTATCAAAACAAATGCCGTCACACCAAAAATCAAAGCCGGTCCTGTTGAAAACAATGCTTTAGTAGTATCCGGTCGTTACGGGACAGAAACGTTATTTCTCACCAGTAGGCTTTGAAGCACCGCTATCTGGGTCATTCTGCAGTAATACCCGATACATTGTGTCTTCCTCGCCGGAATCTCACACTCGGTAATCACAGCCGAGGTGGAAAATGACCCTGGTTCCTTGACTTGAATTGCACATAGATATAAATCCTTGCATATTTTACTTGGGTTTGACGCTATCTGCAATTAGTGCTTCGCTGGTGTTTTCTCCTCTACGGCACGGAGCAGGCATTTCAGCTCAGCAAACAGTGCTGCATCTTCGTACCTGTCCTGTGCTTGTTTAATGGTGCTACGCAGGTGCATCCGAGCTGCTCCCAGATCTCTTGCACTGCCACTTTTAAGATATGACTGACAAAGTTCCAGAGATGCCTTTCCATATTCTTCAAACGCAGGTTCATCATGTTGCCATCTGCTGCCTTGCAGAGATCTCACTCTCTTTATTTGACACTCCATTGCTGCTTCCGGATAGCCCGTTGCTGTGTAATAACGAGCGTACAAGCCCCAAAATGCACTTTCTCCAGATGCGGTGCTAGCAATTTGCTTCATAAGACTGCTAATGAGCTTTTCAAGGGCACCTCTCTTCCTCGATGCTACGGCCTGTACTTCGGCCTGCCATTTTCCATTGCCCTCATCTTCAGAAGTGTATAACTCTCCCAAGGTCGAGGCTAATTTGAGCTCTGCTTCTTCAGCAGTCTCTACGGTCGCTCGTTTTTCTTCTAAAGGGACATCGTCACCTCTCTCGAAATGCGATATTAGTTTTTCCAAAACCTCAAAGTCCAAACGCCTGCCATGTGTCAAGGACACCACTTCAGACAACGCCCTTGTGGCCGCCTGCCAATGCCCTGAAAGCGTGGACACTTTTGCGTAGTTATCCCATGTCTGCCAACTATCTCTTTTGTGTTTGACTGCTTCTGTGAGTGCTGCGTACGCTTCTGACCAGCGCTCATTTTTCATGTGCACCACTGCCAGGTTGTTCCAAGCTTCGCCATTTTCAGGCTCAAGGTGGGCACATCTCGAGAATCCTCTCAAAGCCTCATCTTCCTTATCTGATTTCATGCAGCAATAACCATAATTAAACCAGGTTTCTTCCTGCAATGGACTCAAATTCAAAGCTGCCGCATAATAATCAGCAGCAAGCTCGTATTCCTCCGCTCGAAGAGCACACTTTGCCAGGGAGCGTGCAGAGCGCGCGTTCCTGTTTCCACTGCACTCCCACGCTTTGCTGTAATGCCTCCTGTCATCGGTTATATCGCCTAATGCACACCATAAGCGAGGCTCGTTAGGCGCCACCTCCAACCTCTTTTTAATCAGCTGCTCGGCAGCGACTTTCTTATCGAGCAACCTATAGCACACGATCAGACCATCCCACAATTCCAACTTTTCAAAGAGATCCAAGGCTGCTCCAACCAATCCAGCCGCTATGAGTGCTTCTCCTTGCTCCCTTCGTAATGAGCTTTGCAGTGGAAACCAGACTGCAAAGGCGCAGGGCAACCTGAAGAGGGGTGATGACCACCTCTGGTGGCTCTGGGACTCGAGAGAAGATGATCCCATTCCATTAGCAAGGGACTCAAGACGAAGCAATGCACGCTCCCTTGTTCTTGGCCGACTTCTCTCTACCCTAGATGCTTGCAGAGCTGCTGCAGCTTTTAGCATGAATTGAGACCTCTCTTGGCATTCAATAGCCTCCACATGAGCAGCCACCTCCCATGGCTGAAGTGCATCTGATGAGCTCCCGCTCTTTAAAACAGTAGCTAGCCCCAGTATCAACGCTTGTTCAACCGTTGTCAAATCCTTTGTGAGAGTATACTCACTATTATTCTCATCTAATCTAGGGTGTTTTAGAATGTCATTCTCGTTCATGGTCAATCCTTCAAACTCTGGCGATGTACGTCCTTCACAGATGAGACTGTCCAGTATGTGACTCTCAGTTTGGTGTGTGTCAATGCTGTTTTTGATATCTTGCGTCAGATTCATATTTTCCCTCTTTGTTGTGAGCACTAACTGAGCATGTGAGTCCAATTGATGGGCAGTTCTCACGCCAACAACACCAGTGAGGTGGGCATCGAATGCCATCAGTTTGCAGGCCGCTATAAGTGCGTCTTCGGCTGCACTGTCTGCCCGACCGTATGCTATATGACACAATGTGCACTCCAACAAGAATGAGGCATGTAAAAGTTTGTCTTCTGTAGTATAAGAACCATTTTTCTGAATACTGTCAAAATACAGTGACGTATTCTGGTTGAGTGCTGACAGGATGCATTTCAGCACGGCAGACCTCGCTGACAATGAGCGTTGCTGTAACAACACTACTCGCCCCGCCCACCAAGTCCATGAAGAGAGTTTCTGTAACCACTGAAATGGCTGGAGACGTGCAGAGGAGCCATCTTGTTCATTGGGAAGGAGGAGGACACGCATAGGTGCCAGGAAGATCTTTTTTGCCAGCACTAAGTATTGAACCAAGGGTAGCTTTCCGATTAAATCTTCCCCATTCTCTGTCAACAATGTTGCAGCCCAAGCGTCCCCAGGAGTGGTGGTATCCTCACCAAATTCAGCTCCACTCCTCCTGCTAGAAGGGTCTACCATTGCAGCTTCGTCTGCCAGAACGTCAAATGGGCATGGCGGTATGGTTTGCGAGGGGCCAGTGAGGTTCTCCATCACAAATAAAAGAGTGGAGGACACAGCAATTGAGAAGAGCAACCACACTTTATCTTCTTTATACTCCTCTGTTACTAAGCACTCTCCAATGAGCTCATCCATGTTATCAAACCATTCAAGAAGAGTCTCTGGCTGTTTGTCACGACCACCTTTCTCTGAAGAGACGAGAGTCTGCAAGGCGCATTTGAGAGCTTCTAGAGGGTTTCCTAGCAATAGTAAATCTATAGGTGTCGTAACATTGGGTAAATCCACGGAAGGGGAGGTGCCCACGAGAGACAGCACCAAGAGCTGCTTCTCAAGATTATGCATTGTGATGGAAGATGTGACAAGGTGTTGGTATCAATTCAAAGCAGCATAGTACCCAAATGTATTGTCACTCCAAGAAGATACATATTAATTGGTAATGCATGCAGATATAGGTGTAAAGTGCCATGTCGTTGTCATCCCAAATTTCATACTCGAGAATCTGAGCCTTGTGGCAGCCAAGTCAAAATATCTAAAACACGCTTGGGATTCTGTCAGAAACATCTATTGCAACTTAAGATCCTGTATTAAAGAGTATAAAATAAGTTTCTAGGGCTTCGCGTATTACAACTGAAGTGCGTTTCTGAAGAGTGGATCATTCGGAACCAGAGACGGGCTTGTTGCATTCCTTCGGTGCAGCTCTATTAAATTATATTGGACCAACAAATTAGTCTTACATAATATACTTACGCCGTTGTCATACTCCATCGGACCCCACATGAATCCACAAGGAGCATCATTCCCACCGCCTCAAGGCTATCCTCCTCCGCCACCGCCCGCAGGATATCCACCACCACAAGGAGGCAAACAACAGGGTTACCCATATGCCGCTCCTCCGCCAGCATATGCACAAGCGGGACCTTATCAATATCAGCAGAACCAAGGTCCTTATCAGCAGGGTCCAAGCCAATACTATGCCCCTCAGCCACAGCGGCCACATCCGCCACCGCAAAGATTTGATGGATACGATGTGGAAGCAGCGCAGGCTGCTCATTATGCAGCAGCATTTGCTGATCAGAAGATCCGCAGTGCGTTTGTGAGAAAGGTGATGGTCATTGTCCTCATCCAGCTAGCGTTCACTGTCGGCGTTGCATGCGTCTTTCTGTTTGTCGATCCTGTTCACGATTATATACAGCCTGGTGGGGGCGGGCAATGGGTATTTTGGGTGGGTTGGATACTGAGTTTGGTCATCATGATTGCAATCGTGTGCTCGAGCACACTACGGAGGAAACATCCTTGGAATTTGATAGCTTTGGGGCTCTTTACGTTGGCTGAGGCTGTGGTCGTGGGTGTGATATGTGCATACTGGACAGTGGATGTCGTCCTAATTGCGTTTATTACGACTGCTGCAGTGGTGGCAGGTTTGACTCTGGTAGCCATGTTTATGCCCTTTGATATCACCAAGTATGGTTTTGTTCTGGCAATGGTTGGCATGGCCTTTACCATGCTTGTATTCACAAGCTTGATCATCGGTTTCTTTTGGAGAGGGTCAGGGTCAGGTTTGAAATGGTGGTATTTTGCCATTTCGATCGTGGGGGCACTCCTGTTCTCTGCGTATCTCATTTATGATATCCAAACGTTGATTGGGGGGAAGAAAGTAGCTCTCAGCCCTGACGAGTATGTATATGGCTCCTTGACCATATACACAGATATTATAGCTATTTTTTTGATGATTTTGAGCATAGTAGGGATAGCAAGCAGATAGATAGAATGTGTAGAGGGGAGTAGTTTTCTCTTTTTCCCTTTTTCAACATATGCATTGTTTACAGACAGGCACGCACACACACAAAGGTAAATCAGTCAGGCACTTCTAGTATGTTCCACGAGTTTTACCTTCATAGGCACCACCCTCTCTTCTCTCCTCGTCCACAACTCTTTCAGTCGTTCCGAGGTGCTCAACATTACCAGCATGCTCCACATCACCGACTGGGCGGGTTTCAGTGACATATTGGTGCTCCACTGGTCTGTGCTCCATGACCTGCTCAACCCTCTCTTTCACAACTGGCCTGTCCTCGACGACACTGAATTTTTGCTCTCCTCCGGGCACGCATTGAGTTGTTCCAGCACCAGCGGTGGTGGTGGCAGTTCCTTGGGTTCCATAGCCTTCGGTGGTGCGATGCTCCTCCGTCTCGTGCTTGTGACCAGGGGTCATTTTATGTGCAAGATTCTTAACTTTCTCCATTTTAACTGTTTTAGATAGGTGAATATGGGTTGCTAAATTCTGTTTGACAGAAAGGAAGAGACGTCCGAGATATAAGAATGTATGCTACAAGTGCACTGCAGCTGCAAGCCCCTTTCCCTCAGCTACCTGTACAGGTAACCGCAACGAGAGCTGATGGTCGGTGCTTTTGAACCGTTGCCATCCTTTTTTCCTCGTCTTCAACCAGTATAGATTACAGAAATCAATTCATTTTAGAAATTAGAATTATAAAGCAAGAAAGAAAGAGAACACTTTGTTATTCAGTCTTGACCTCTGACGTTTCAAATTGGACACCGTCGAATAAAATTTCTGTCACTACTCTCTTGCCCTCTCCCTTGTTCTTACTCGTAAGATCACCTGCGGCTGCTCTACTCAGAATGTATGTTCCTGCTACTGAAACTACATTTGCAAACAATATTCTTTGCGATGTTGGCACAAACAGAAAGTTGATAACATGTGCAGCTGTAGAGGAAATTTCGCTGGATCAGTTCCGAGGAATCAAGGTACGATGGATACATAATTGGCATCAATCTTACCTGGCCACAATTTATATCCTGCTAATACTGTTGGACCCCACTTCACAGAGAGTTCTTGAGGAAACTCTCTCGGTCTGTTCTCAGTCACACATTTGA
The DNA here is from genome assembly GCA_019693495.1 of Axilococcus clingmanii. Lineage (NCBI taxonomy): Eukaryota > Viridiplantae > Chlorophyta > Chlorophyceae > Chlamydomonadales > Chlorococcaceae > Axilococcus > Axilococcus clingmanii. The sequence continues at coordinate 73,393 of JAAMXV010000536.1, forward strand.
ATGCATAGAAAATAGCGGTGCAGATGGGGGCAAAAATCAGTTGATCAATACCAATTTTTGATGCCACTGCCTTCATCGTTGTAGGCGCATGTGGCATGACCACTCTATCTAATCTATTATAGTAGTAATGCCCTAGCGGTGCCATGAAACCACCATTAAATAAGCAAAACCTGATTGTTCTGGGCCAGTCATACTCCCACGATGCAGCCTCTGTGCCTCTAGGCCTGGAGGCATATTGAGCTATGCAATCTCCGAGCGTTGCTGCAGCAACGCTTGTGAAGATTTTTGTAGAGATTGGAGATTGATTCAAATGCTTCATGTATACATTCCAAAGCCTCTTAGGTGCCATACCTCCTAAGACGGCCATGTTCAAATTTGTTAATTTTTCGCGTGAGCGACAACAACAGATATACTATTGGAAACTTATATTAAGTGCGATGCAGACAGCTCAAGAAAATGTATCTTCGTATATAGATACGGTTTGAACTACTTCTCATTCCAGCTTCCAATAACATACCGAGTCAACACCTGATCACGAGAGACAGAATCTTGCGAGCAATCAGGACTGTATGGCTCCACAGGAACAGGGAGGTACCCGGTCGAAGCGGTCTCGTTGCCAGAGGAAAATAGCTTTGTTCTTTGTTTGAAGCGGTAAAAAGACCGCTAGGATCTATCCATATGGCAGATTTTGTGAGAAAGATGGATAGCGGGCAGAAAGTTCTCACCACCAGTGTTCTGGAGGCTTGCGGGGCTCTACCTTTCAAAGCGACGGACAACGATGAAGGAGGGTGGTTCTTGCAAGGCATTAGACAGGGATGACCCAACGTACATTTTCTGATGTTGTTCTTTATAAACAAAGGTTGTTTACAAAGCAAGTTTTTACAGACTATTAGTGTATTTTCACAAGCAAAGCACAGCATACGAACGGATGCGAATCTCGCTATCATTTTTGAAATATACTTACTTATTTAGATGTCACAGGGAGACTTGGGCTTTGTTTCGTGAACAATGCGCTCCGCAGTTCCCAAATGCTCAACCTCACCTAAACCGTGGCGCTCCACTCCAGTAGCACGAGTCTCTGTGACAAACTCCTTCTCAACTGGATGGTGTTCAAGAATACGCTCGACCTGCTCCTTGACTACTGGACGATCCTCCGTCTTGGTGAAGAACTCCTGGCCGCAGACAGTAGTTGTGCCAGTGGTGGCAGTTTCGGCAGGGACACACGTGTCGCAAGCAGCAGTAGAGGTTGGAGCTTGCTCACCAGTGGTCGCATACGTGTTTTGGCCATACTGGTATTCTCCCTCCCTTTCGCCCTTGGTATGGCCTGGGTTGAGTGCGTTCTTAATCTTCTGCATAATGTCTTTGTAACTACTTACTGAGGGGTGATTAGCGTTTATTGATTAATAGATTTGAATGAAAAACCTCGGTTTTGGAAATATATAAGAAAAAACTATGTTTCGGCAGCTACTCAGCTGCTGACAGGCACGTTGAAAACTGCCACTTGGAAAGACACCTGAAGCCCCCCCTTTCAAACACGTAGGTCGTGCGCATGCTTGTTCATCTCTCGCTCGCTCGTTTCAATTCTTCTCTCAATAAATCTCTCAGCTGCTTGCCATCATTCTCTGAACTACAATCAATACAACTTATGAGGCGCCTCCTGAAGTCTTGAGACCGATCTAGTTGAGGTGGCAGAGGTCCATTCATAATATGGGCATCAAATGCCTCCCTTCCACACCTTTCTCGTGCCATTCTCAATGCATTGGCCACTTCTACTGACAACGAAATTGCTCCAGCATCCCTGGCATCCACGCTCCCTCCCAGCAGTCCCTGCAAGCACGCGCCCACCACCAATCTCTCCAGAATGAACCTCCTAAAACCAGGTAACAGTTCAGAAGATCTCTCTCGCTGTTGCAACCACTGATCCGTCAGCTTACTGAGAGTAGAAATGGCCGTTTTTCTCGTACCAGGGTCCACGTGTCCTTCAGCTGTGCGAGCCAATGCCTCTAATACTGCACTTCTCGTGTCAGGGTTTCCCTCCAAAATGACCCCTGCCAGTTCATTATGCGCAATGGTATTGAGATGGAGAACATACCCTCTCTGCAAGTCACCTCGCTCCCTCACGTCCTCTGGTAGAGCAACACCAACCTTAGCTACGGTTGCAGCACCACTCCAGTCCCAATCAGTTTCCAACAGTGCATGGACAGCGGTGACAAGGGCCGGTAAAATTTCAGACATGAGTGGAGCTAGAACAGCTTTGAATCGAGCCATGAATTGATTGAGCAAGACCAGGACGTCTAGCACATCAGGAATATCAGCATCTGCATACAATAAGGCCTCCAAAGTGTTAATAAGAGAGGGAATCACCCCATGACCCAGGGTCTCTACCATTCTATGCAGCAGGGATAGAAACTTTGCTCTCAGTACTTTGTGGTGAGGCAGCCTCCGTGGAATGGCTATAGCAGCATTCAAGGCACCTGCTAGAATGGTTCCTATCTCTGGTCTTGTTTCCAGGCACAAACGAGTGTGAAAGCCCTTGCTGATACGAGTAATACTCTCCAAAGCTTGCTGAATCAAGGCTGCTGGATAGCTCGACGCATTGTCGGAGGACGAAATTGCAGCATTGATGTTGCTTTCAATCTGTACTATCAACGGCTGTAGCACCGCTTGCAACCATGCAATTTGGTCTGCTTCTTGCAAATGCTCACTTCCTAACAGGAGCCCTGCCGCATCAAAGACGTACAATCTGTCATCGACAATCTGTCCCTGAGCTACAGCACTCGTTCCTACGACTGGGCCCATACTTCGTCCAGAGTGACTGCGCATTCCATCTGAGGCATCCTCTGGCTTCGCCAAGGGGGAGGAAGCTACATTGGTCAAGTAGGGCTGCAATCTTTGAAGCAAATCAGGTGTAAAAGGTCGCAATTGCGACCTGAGCTGTTTCACCAGTCTGCTGAATAAATAACACGCTCGCCTGGATACCGTCCCTGAGGGGTGACCTATCCCATGAGGGCCCAGGAATGTGGACAGTACTTTGTGCAGCAATGCAGGCGAGAGTTGTTCAGAGTTCAACATCCTTGCATACCTCACAAATACTTCCAGAAGACTGAGAGCGACCAGCTTCTGATCTGCACAGGGTATGTCGGCTTGCATGACTCCCACCGCAAGCTGTGTCAATTGGGAGATGCCATACTTCACGTCATTATTATCACCTCCTCCCCCACTGTGATGAGCTCCAACATTCAGTCCTTCCCCCAGTTGATACAACAAAGTGAGAGCCAATTCCACATCCTGCCATGAAGTCGAACTCTTATTTTGAAGGGACGCTGCCAGCAATTGACTGACATATGTGTTGGCAGTCTCTGGAGAAAGCTTGGCAGTGTTTCTGAACAGAGTAAACAATTCATTCCTCCGTTCATTCATCTCCAACTCTTCCTCCTCCTCCTCAATTGCCCTCTGATCGGCAGCACCTTGTCCAGGTCCCCAGCTGGTCTCATGGGAATCTGGAAACCGTGCAGCTGCTGTTATGGACTGATACATGGCAGGAATTTGTTGCAGCGCAGGTGTTGGTAATGTTCCGCCATCCCTTTTGGTCGCTGTTTTCAATCTGGCGACAAAACTCAGTAAAAATGGAAGCACTGCCGAAATGACATCTACATCGCCCATCTGCAATGCACGCAACACCGGGGGTACCAATAGTGCCAGAAGTTCATGAGCGGTGGTGCACAACACAGATGCTTCCGCAGTCGCCTCTGCATCCACTTCAAGGCCTACTGCCTGCATGCTGACAATACTATTTTCTATTTTCTTCAAAGACTCTAAAACTTCGGTTGCCAACGATGCCAGCAGCTGTGCATATTTGAGTGCCGAGGTATCATCTGGCAGCCCATGGGTAGCCCAACCGCTGCACAAAGGGACTACTCCAAGTTGTTGTATGAGCGTCAGTTTAGGAACAGGCTCCATTCGCTTCGTGACAATCTCAGAAAGAAAATCAGATGCTGCACCCCTCAGCTCTTCACAAGGTGACTGCAGTACAGAATACAAAAGTGGAACAAATCTATCATTTGCCACTAAATTGACGTCGATCCAAGGAACGTATCTTGACGCTGCAGAGAGTACACGGGCTGCTATCTCAGGAGAAGATGTTTGACAGTTTGCGATGATGGAATACCAAGCATCGACTATATCCTTGAGTGCTCCTTCCCTCATTGCATCTTTGAAAGCCATGGATCTACGAGCTTCTTCAGCTGAGCGGGGGACCTCTAAGCAGATGATATCTTCGTCTAATGAAATGAGCACTCTGGTGAAGAATTCTACAGCGGGCGTGCCACCTGATTGCATGGCGCTCAATAGATCTTGGAAGAAATGAGGCCAGTGCTCCGGGTACTCGCAAGCAGCCAGGGCAACCAAGCATTGACTGAGCTTGTTCCTTAAGAACTGTGGCAATGGAACTGATCCCAACTGCAGCAATTCGATTTTGAGAGCAGAGCTGGCTTCTGAGGGCAGGTGGCCTTGTATTAGTTCATGTAAAGATTGAAGACACCAGAAGCGGACTTCAACATAAGGCGACGACTCTAGTCGAGTCAGACAAAGCCTCCAAAAATCTTGAGATTGTTGCGTGGATGACAGAAAGGCTTGTGCTTGGGTTTTTAGAGCTGCATTTACCGATCCAGTCTGATCAAAGGATATCAGAATGGCCTTTTCAAAGTCGTCGCTCATTGGGGTGGGTGCCAGACAAGTGGCAGGCAATCAAGGCTCCCTTCGTCTGAAACATACAACGACGGGGATCAATGAGTAAAGCTCTTGGTGAAACAGCAAATTGGATAATACTCGAACGCTATTTGAGAAATCTGTAGAACACATGTACTATTCAGAAGGAAGCGAATGAACGAACCTTCTTATCAGGCCTCGGAACTTCTAGAGGACTTATTATTGCATGCGTATTGGGTTTAATAAGATAAATCACTCGTGCAAGAGACAACTGCTGGACATGAAAACCATCAACCAAGCACAAAGTCTGAGCCTCTAAATATCAAATTAAAAGTGTGGGGCTGTATAATAAATGAAACGAATGAATGTTTTGCACTATTTGTACTTTTCTCTCCATATATTCGCCTCTGCATCAACTGGCAAGTGCACCCCGTCCCACCCTGCCTAGCATACATCTCATTTCACTCCCTAATCCTTGCCTCTCCAGTTCCATTAACACTTCTGCAACTATTCTCTTGGACATTTCAGCATGTCTTTCCGCAAGAATGACCGTACCCTTGCAGTCCTCCATAGTAACTGTGTTGTCTACGCAGTTCGTGCCGTCGAAAATTCCCGGTTCGTGTTCTCCGGTGCTCCAAATGACGATACCTTTCCCCATAGGTCTGCCATTGAACATACCAGTGAATGCAATCATATGCCTGCCGTCACTGCTATCAGCTGCAGTATTCATCTTGTACTGATAATGACCAGGGCCAAACATAATATCGTCCTGGAAAACTCCATGAAATTGCTCACATGAGCTTGTCAAATTTGCTCCGATGCCGTTCTTCAGTCCCTCTTTAAACTCGCCAATGTAGAGAATAGGAGCTCCACGTGGGGAAGTGTAAACAAGGAGACCAATACCGTCCCGCTTTCCACCGAGTTGACTCCCTACAAAGTCAGCATCGGCAACCCACCTGGGTCCTGCTGGCTTGTCGTCCTGAATTTTATCCACTGATAATTTATAAGCGGCCCATTTCTGTTTAAAAGCTGACAGGGAATTGACACGAAAGTGTTCGAAAAATGCTGCAATGAATGGACATTTCAAGTTTGCGCTAGCTTGCTTTATGCACGTATAAATGGACTTTGTTACCTCCGAGATCTGCCCTTTTAGCGTTACTTAGTCCCACTGTTTCTGGAAAAACAAACCCAGAAGCCACGGCAAGCTCTTGAACATCTGCGAGGTTGAACGAAGATCGTCCTTGACCACTGTCTTGCCACCGTAGCATGACTACTATCAAGGTTGAATATCAAATCTAGTCGTACAAAATATTTTATGATAAAATGAAGTGCATTTGAATTCTGCATCACTAATTACAGTCTCCTGTTGCGTCTACATAGGAGACCAACTCAAGCTGAGTTTCTGTTCTAGGAAATGCACCCTCAAAGGGATGTTGTTGTGAAGCAAGGTCTAAGAGATAAATTTACCATAGGAAAAACAGGTATGTGGGAAAGAAGGATATTTATTGGGCTTCGATGCTTTGCTTCTGAAGAAAGCCTGCCAGACTCTTCATGAATGAATCCCCCTGTGCAAAAAAGTTACCTAAGTTGCCCAAATGATCTGGCTGGCGTATCTTCCGCAACTGCAACAAGATTCGACCGCTTTCGAAATCAAAGTACACCTTACATGTTTTTATACTAATATTACATTTTATCGAAGTTGTAATGTTACAGCGAGGAAATGTACTCAATTGGCTACAATCTGAAATGTTTCGAAAGGCTGCTCTCCAGTCATGCGCCCAGAAGTCCTTGGATTCGCTGTCCAGGAGTGCAGTAACAGCTGCTAGTACTATCTATTATACCTCCGACACGCCTGTATCCAGGCCACAGAGGGATCGCTACCATGACTATCTCCTACCACAGTTCCGAGGTTTATTGGTAGATGCTGCTGGTACTCTATTACAACCATCTGAACCAGCAGCTGAAGTTTACCAGAGGTACGCTTCCAAGTATGGACTCAGGCTCACAGGGAAGCAAATATTAGAACGATATAGATCAGCATATTCTAAGCCTTGGGCGGGCTCAAGCATAAGGTATGTACAGGACGGTAGACCGTTCTGGCGATTTATAGTTGCAGAATCCACAGGAAGTACAAACCAAGACTTATTCGAAGATCTCTATGAGTATTATGCCACTGGAGCAGCTTGGAAAGTGAGTCCTGGAGCTGTGGAGAGCCTGAACAGGATTAGAATACACCTGAACATCAAGACTGCTGTCGTCAGCAATTTTGACACCCGATTGAGACGTATTATGAATGACCTGGGCCTTACAGACTTATTTGATGCAATAATAATTTCTGCAGAAGTTGGTGTAGAGAAACCAAATCCGATTTTATTTGAATTAGCATGCTCAGAATTAGGAATAAAGCCAGAAGTGGCAATCCATCTAGGAGACGACAGACGGAATGATGTCTATGGTGCCCGAGATGCTGGCTGTTATAGCTGGCTTTTTGGAGCAGATGTTCACAATTTTGCAGAAGTTGAGAGACGATTAGAGACTCAAAATTATTTTGATTCGTTACACGACATTTGAGAGATTGTTATTCATGGTATATGAACAAGCCGGGAAGTTTACATTGGGGTACTCCATCAAACAG
>JAAMXV010000539.1:0-17162 GCA_019693495.1 Axilococcus clingmanii
ACGATTGGCACTGCACCGTAGGCCAACAATTCCTGGAAGGTGTTCCTGGCATTGATGTAGGAGCTACGGTTGGACAGGTTGTCCAAGGTGAGAAGCACCTGAGCACACTTCATTCCCAAGGCAGAGAACAAGTCGTCATAGTATCTCATCAGGTGAACCTGTCCAACGGCTGCCAGGGCTTGCTTCTTAGCCACCTCACATGGGCGGTTCTCTAAGCCAAGACGTTGGCACCCAACACCAACGGCTCCACTAGAGACAAGAACGACATTGTATCCTGAATCCTTCAGTTCTCTGATACCCTCCACAATACCAGCCAAACTTGTCAAGTTCAAAGAGTTTTGCTGTGGCCTAATCAAACTCGAAGTTCCAACCTTTATGACCTGCAGAAGTGTCCGAGAAAGGGTTTCACTGAAGGGCTGCAATCTTGATGAATGCTTGGCAATACATACCACAATGGGTTTTGACGCACTAATGTTGCTGAATTGACTCTCTGAAGTCTTTAAAGAAGCATCTGGCATTGTCTAACTGCGTCGTACTGTTCAAGAGGCTATCCTGGTCGTTTTTCGTAGATGCGAATCTGACCACTTTGAACTACTGGTTGCACCTGCGCATCTGTGTTGACAATGTTATAGGTCAAATATGAAGGAAAGATCATAAATTAATGATAAGAAATGAAAAAATTCCTTGTGCTGTCAGCACAGCTGACTTTAGAAATCTCATTACAGAACCACTGTCAGCTACACAAGGCCTAATTTAAGCAAACACTTCGATTTGAATTTTAAACCTATAAAAATAAGGTGTAGAAAGGCGTAGTCGGAAGAAATATGAGCGAGAAGAGGTAATTTACTTTATTTATTACTCAGTTTTGTAAAGCAGATTGTGTCTTATTCGCATATCTAAAATATGCACACTGATTTATTTGTCGTTTTTAAAAATGATGCAGAGTTTCAGGTACGCCCAAAAGTGGCGAGCCAACCCCTAGTCACTCACGCTCCCGCTCTAGGTCTAGGTCTCGGAGACGCGGTCGTAGGTCTCATAGTAGGAGCAGAAGTGTATCCAGGCATGACCGCAGGAGAAGGAGACGCTCATACAGCCGCAGTCGCTCACGCAGTAGGGGACGCAATAATCGCCGCCGGCAGAGAGATAACAGGCGTAGACATAGTCCGCCAAGGGAGGAAAAACACGACTTGTTTGAAATCGACAGAGAGTCTCGTACTGTATTTGCATATAATTTGAATCTAAGAGCAGAAGAAAGAGATTTATTCACCTTTTTCTCCAGAGCAGGTCCTCTTGTTGACATAAGAATGATTCGTGATAGAAACACAGGCCGTAGCAAGGGTTTTGCGTACATTGAGTTTGAAAAGCGGGAGAGCGTGATTGCCGCTTTGCAGCTCTCTGGCCAGTCATTGGGAGGCCAGCCAGTCATGGTAAAATCCAGTGAAGCTGAGAAAAATGTTGCTTGGCAGCTAGCAGAACAGCAGAAGAAGGCTGCCAAGTCTGAGGCTGGTGCATCTTCAATAGTAGCCGTGTCCAACATTCACCCTTCCTTAACTGAGACTGACATAAAACCTATTTTCGAACCATTTGGTGCCTTACAGAGTGTACAATTGCAACGCGATCCCAGTGGAAGGTCACTTGGCACAGGAATGATCGTATTCCAGGAGTCAGATGAGGCGCTAAAAGCTGCACAGAATCTCCAGAATCTGGACATCCTAGGCCTTCAACTGCAGTTGAGATTAGTACCTGTGGATGAAGCACATTCCAATGGTATGCCCCCTGCAACTACTAATCTTCCCGAAAGGCTTGATGCAGATGCTGATGACGGTGGCGGAATGAAATTAACGGCACAAGGAAGGGCCGCTTTAATGAGCCGACTCGCTGCAGGTGCTGGCATGGAAATTCCGAGTGCTCTGCAAAATGTGCTCGGCAATGCTCCAAAGGCACATGGTGGTGTACATGGAGGAGTACCAGAATCATTAGTCTTAGAACAAGGAGTGTTAGGGCCTGCATCACCAATACCCACGCCATGTCTGCTGTTGAAGAACATGTTTGATTCTGCAGAAGAAACCGAACCCCATTGGGAGGAAGAGATTGCTGCTGATGTTAGGAGTGAATGTCAGAAATATGGTGACGTTGCATTTGTTTATGTAGACCCCATGTCTAAAGGGTTTGTGTACCTGAAGTTTGGGACCGTTCAAGCTGCCTCAGCCGCCCAGAAAGCGTTGAATGGACGGTGGTTTGCGGGAAAACAGATTGCAGCTGATTTTCAGTTCTTGCCTATCTTCAATAATTATTTCAAGCTTACATAATTTTTGCTAACTGCAGATCTCCTTGAATCTAAGCAGGGACCAAAGAAAACCTTCGCACCTAGGATGGCATACCTCTATTCTTTGTGGCCGCAGTGAGGGACTTGTTATGTGGAGGATTCCATCGAGTGTAAGATATTATGAGCGATAGCTCTTCTTATGGTTTGGTCGACCACGGCTTAACAGGCCTTCTTAATCTTTCTACTAAAGCATCAGCAGCACCTGCTGTCATCACAAGGTAATCCCTTTGTAGAATGGAGTACACGTTAGCTCCAACTGAAGGCAAGACATCTACCCAAGGAAGATTACTCGTAGCCCTCCTTAATGACTCCCTACAAGAAAGGTGAGGGGGGGGGGGNGGACAAACTTGCATTAGTAAGTTTTCTAACGAAAATAGTAGCCTAAAAACGACAGTGCAATACTTGTAAGAGTGCAAAAACGTACCCTCCGTCGTCTGAGATTTTGCCACTATCCACAAGAAGGACGGAGCGGCGTTCTGAACCTGCCAGCAACCTGTCAATCACGTCAAGCATCTGTTTCGTCTTAGGCTCTTCTTCATCTGGCTGTTTCAAAGAGTCGACTATGATGAGCCTGCCTTCCCATGCTTTGGCAGAAAGGGCAGCTCTTAAACCTAGGCGCCTGACTCGCTTCGGTAAATCATGTTCGTGACTGCGTAAGACAGGACCGTGAGCTACTCCGCCTCCCCTCATGTGAGGGGCTCTAATCGTTCCCTGTCGGGCTCGACCACTTCCTTTCTGTTTATGTGGCTTCCTTCCTCCTCCTGAGACTTCTGAACGAGTTTTTGTTTTGTGTGTTCCTTGTTGCCTCTTTGCAAGCTGCCATCTGACAACTCTATGTAATATGTCTGTCCGAATGGGAACGTCGAAAACATCGCCTCCCAATACATATGTACCCACAGACTCAGCGTGCATGGATAACAGGGGAATGCTTAAATCTCTCCCAAACCCCTGTTCTTGCAGACACGACAGAGGTGGAGGCCCCTCCCCTGCTGATACTTCAGCTGAAGCTGCTGTAAATGGTCGCCATAGCATTAAGCTCGACACCGGCGGCAGAACCTCTTGGGAAAGACTGCAGGGAGAAAAAACACGCCGACACACGAGACTACCTAAAATATGTCTGAAGAGCATGTTTATATCTCTAGCTGTGTGGGTATAGTACTGCGGTCCAGCCTTTTCTAACGATTCTCACTGGTGATGGCTATTACAAAAGAGCAAATGTCAGCTCCCCCAAATGAGACAATAAGTATCTTTGATTCATATTTTCAAGTTGCAAGAACTTGATGGCAAAGCTAGCAACGAACAAGCTTTTCAGGGCCCTGTAATCTCATCTCCCTAATTCCAAACAAGTTTCCTGCCTTCGGCCGTCATCCCTGATCACCTTGTTTAGATGGCAACAGACTGCCAAACGCTACATTTAAATTAGCACATATATTCTAGAATATGGGTGAGTTGACTTCTCTTCTGGTAGTTGTCCAGGGGACTGTCATCACTGGCATCAATGCCGAAGCTATTTATTTCATTTCCTTTTTCTTTCTCTGCTGTCTTCTAACCTTGTTAATATATTCCATTCGCAGGGAAGGTTCACGGATCCCTTGCCCGTGCGGGTAAGGTGCGCGGTCAGACACCAAAGGTGGCTAAGCAAGACAAGCCAAAAAAACCAAAGGGACGTGCCATGAAGCGCCTCCAATATAATAGACGCTTTGTTAATGTTGGTAAGTAGAGAAGAAAGTTCTGCCCATCAGATGTTTGGGATTGTTTCCATTGCCGACGCTGATGTCCCTCTCTCCTGCCGTTCTTATCTGCAGTTGTTGGCTTTGGAAAGAAGCGTGGTCCTAACAGTGCACCTCAGTAAATCGGTGCAATTGGCAGATAATCACTTTGTAACATTCAGCTAGGCAACACCAAGACTTGCAAGTAGTGGCATGGGCCAATACTGTACGTATGTAACACTCTACTCTTTTTCAAGCTTCTTTAGTTCAACAGAGTGCAGACCTCTTTCCTGATTAATGTCCATTGTCAATCTGAGCATTCCTGAACGATCTCATCTCCTCCTTAACCTCCACCCATGTTTATGAGGCGTAGGGAAGGGGGTCCTGGCACAGCGGACAGTGACAAGGTGTTGATGTAATGCAGCAAAAATTTAACTCCAGATTATTTGATTCAGCCCTCTATTGTGACAAAAAACTTCAATACTCATTTTTTATCGCATCATGGCCCAAAATAGCACAGCGATCAACAAAACGTATTCCCTGGAAGACTGTGCCACACACAACACAGAAAAGGATTGCTGGCTTATAATTCATGGGAAAGTATATGATGTAACCAATTTCTTGGATGAACATCCTGGAGGATATGACATTGTTGTCGCCAACACTGGTATGTCCCTAATCGTATCTGTCACTGACGGCTGGCTGTCGTGGAAACAGCAGGCTCTCTCAATTATACAATCCTGATATCTTTTTTCTCACACAGCTAAGGATGCTACTGAAGATTTTGAGGAGATTGGACACAGCAAGACTGCCAAGGAGATGCTGGATAAGTATATTATTGGAGCATATGCAGGCGGAGATGCAACTGCTTTGAAAAAGACTAGTAAATCAGCGGCAACAAGTACAAGCTTGCAAGTTAGCAAGAGCAATTCCCTTGTGACAGTTATCAAGGCAGTGCTGCCAATAATCGTACTTGTGTTAGCCATCCTTATTGCGACAAAGGCCTAAGGGCTTTGTATAGCTGAAAATTGAAATGATATGACTATTCAATTTTACACAGTCTGTTGTAAATCAGATATGCACTGAGAATTGTCCTTCTTAATAAAGGGCTCCAACTTGATGAACATCTAACGGGTAGGCATTTCATTATAATGCCTTGTATCTTTGCCCTTCTTTGATTTGGCTTTGGTGGCTGCTGCAACTGCTGCAGCGGAAGCTGAATTTTTCTTAGAGACAGGTTTCTTTTTAGCAAGGGCTGCTTTGGCTGCCCTTATTGCTTCTGAATTCATGGCCTGATCAGAGTCCTTATTTTCAGAATTGCTGCTCTCAGATTCGGCAGGAGAAGGTGAACTCAAATCGCCGTTTGTCGGTGACGGCCTCTCTTTCTTTTGTCTCCTTTTGGCAGCTTTGCTAGAACCTGAACTGGGCTGCTCTGCCTTTGGCAAACCATTTCCAGATGATTCCAGACCTAATTCAGCCAAAACTGCATCAAGATCTTCCAGTTCCTTTTTCTTTTGCTCCTTCTTGGACAATTGCTGCTTGGCAGGTTCACTCAACGATTCGTGCTTAACGGTCGGCTGTATTCTTTCTGCTTCCTCATCATAATTATTCTCTCCTTCTTGATCCTCTCCATCACTGCTCTCATCTTCCTCACTTTGGGGGAGTTCTATGCCTAGCTCAGCTTCTATATCAATGTCTATCACATCGCCCTCATTTTCAGAGGTCTCCTCCTCGCTGCTTGACTCTTCCTCGGCAATAAAACGTGCCTGACTATTATAACCTTTGCTTGCCTGCGTAGGTAAAACAGTTATTTCAAAATTCCGCAATGATACATAAGGCAGCTGTTACATAAGTACATACCTCATTCCAGCCATCACCAGTGTGCATGGCTGTTGCACCTACAGTATCTTCATCCTCATCCGCCCAATTACTAGAAGCTGTTGCTTTAGAGAACAATGCGGCCTCTATGGCGGCATTTTTGTCTATAGGAGGCTGGCTGGCAGCATCTTTTGTTGTTTCACTCGTCTCTTTTTCGAGCTTTTTCCCCTTTTTGGCCCACGACAAAGCATCAAATATATTAGCACTCTTCATATTACTAGTTATATACCGACCAAGCTTGCCAATGCGAGTACAAGTAGTGACAAAAAAGCAAGTACAAGTAATGCCGCCAAGAGACAAAGGCTTGGACGAGAAAAGAGTGTTTCAAAATAAATGCCTTGTGAACTTGTTAAAAACTACCGATATTCTATTTACAATTAATATGAAACTCGCGTGTTATCCCTCTGGATGGACGGCTCTTGGATCCAGGTAGGATGCAAGGGATGTGACTTGAGAGGAAGTCGTTGGAATGGCCCACCTGCCCTTTCAAAGACTAATCTGTTGTTCAAGTTACATTTATTTCAACGGTCGTTTTCTACATTAGGAGGCTGTGAATGAGTATTTGGTGCATCTCCTCACTCCACTTTCTCCACCTCCTTTTTGTTCTGCGCTCGTTTTGCCTGACTGTACGCGAACACTCCTGCCAAAGCCAGTGCTGTTCCTAGTGCATTCTGTTGAGTAACTGGATTCCTAAATACAAAGATGGATGCCACAATGACAACAACTCTTTTGACACAATTACCCACAGAATGTGTGACAGGAGACACTCTTTGAAGGATCATGTATGACACTTGTTGGTAGGCATGGAAACACAGGCCTGCAATGAGAGACTGTGTCATAACTGAGTATGGGTGTGCTATGCCTGCTACAGCCATAGCATGAGGAGTGAACACTACCCCATCCATCAGTAGTGCGATGGGTGCAAGTAAGATGAATGAAAGGATGGTTATGATGCTGAAGAGGTTAATATTATCCATGCCGCCCTTTCCTTTGATCATGAATTTTTTTGATAATACGTTCCGTGACTGAAATGTGAGATTACTTCCCATTGCACTCAAAAATCCTTTCCATGTAAATGATAGTTCTGAAGTTGAAGCCAATGCAACGCCTCCAATGATGGGGGCTAAGGTCATCAAAACCAAGGGAGAGGGCCTATCGCTCAAAAACAATACAGAGAGGAGGACTGAAAAAATAGGTTCCAATGCTTTAATGGTATGTGTAAAGGACACAGCAACACTGCCTAAGCTAATATTTGTGAGGGAGTTGCCTAATGTATGAACTAAAGCCAATGGAGTTATGGTAGTCAACTTGTCGACGCTTGCATCTGGCTTTTTGTGGAGGTTGAGAACCCACATGAAGCAGGCAATGAGAGAGCCGACCCCAAATTGGATTGCAGTGCAGGTAATAGGGTGAGGAAATACCTTCAAAACTTGCTTATTGTATATATTGAAATAAATATTGAACAAATACCAGCATCCAAATAGAGCACCCAGGATTAAGGTGTCCATGACAGCCGCTTTTGGTGTGTCACCAGTCCCTGCCGCTGCTTGGCAGGCGATGCTGGCCAAATTCGTTTCAGGGTTCGAATATTTTGATCGAATCAAGCCATGCAAAGATATCTTGCATGCAATTCCTGCTCTCGAAAGTATTGCGGGCCTGTTGAGTCTGCCATTCCCCCGAATCTTTGGCGAGTTGATGGCTGCCCGGCAGGGCCCCCGTCCGTCTATTGTTGAGAACATAACCTCAGTACCAATACTATATATTTACAGAATACTGCTGTGATGAGGCTATCAAATGGTCGATCATTCCATCATGGCACTCTCGCCATCTCCCTCTCGAATTTGCATTGCCGCCAGATCATCAAGCAGTTCCTCCAGAGGTATTTCTGGGATGGATTGAGCATCCTCATCGCTATCATCGTCTGCCATGTGCTGTTGAGTTGGCAGAACATCTTTATTCTTGTACAAAGAGACTCGAGCACGCATTTCAGGATCTTCCTCCAGCTCCTCTAAAAACCTCTCCATATCTTGTTCTTCTTCGTGTTGAGGGTGGCCTCGATGACTGCTCTTGCCTACTGTACCCATTTCATCACCCTTCTCTACAGCCATTCTTTCTAGTTTCCAACTTCGTGATCCACCGACACCTTTAGCTTTTCTCGTTTTACGTTTTTCCTCATATGACTTCCTCACGAGGATGACATCAGGAACGTTCAGCCCCTTGTGAATGGCCTCCTCAAAATTACTGTCTGAGAAGTTTGCATTGGCCAAGTCATACCCTACTGCATGATCTCCAGGTTTCAATATATGTCCCAAATGTGTCCTTGCAAACAGCGTGCGGTCATTGGCACCAAAATCAGCCAGCCGGGCGACCTGACAGTCTGCAAGCGCATATTTATTGGCACCCCTCTGGTGGCCACCCGCAGTATGGGCGCCATCAAGTGGCTCAATATCTAATACTATATAATGCACTAGTTGTTTCTGAGACATCAAAGGCCTCACAGGAGTTCTCCAGAATGCATTCGCATCCAGCATAGCATGACGTAGCGTGGCGGGGTCAGTCATCGTCAGAGCATTGGTCACCCTGGTGCACAGCACCAGAGGACCCAGGCCACCCAGACTCGAGGACAATGACCTCGGAAGAAAAAGCAAATCATCCTTGCATAAAGGTGCTATCTCAACTGAAAAGGTATATTTATAGTTATAGGTAGATGTATGCTCATTATGAGAGACCAATTGCTTGTCTCCCCTGTATTTGATGGGCACTACAGTCTGTAAGAAATCTATAAACTTCAAAGCGTGTGAACGAGATGAGAAGTAAAAGTCCACTCCTTCATGCATTTCTTTAATGTTAACACACGCATCATGAGCGCCATGCCTCAAAATAAGCTGTTCTAAGTAGAAAAAAGTTCGCTTGTGGTGTACGTGCTGTCTGACCTGAACACAACCTACCCAAGAATTTGGGTTTGCATTCTGTCTGTTGCATGTAGTGCACATGTTCCTTTCTACTGTATACTCCACTATAAAGCTCTGCTGGAGGATGGCTCCATTCAACACTTCACCTTGGACTGTCAGCTTCACTTTTAGACGCATGCTGTGTGGTTCTGTCCAGATGAAGGATGCATCTATCAATTTAACCTTTCCAAGACCCCTGATTCGTTTGATGCAAAATGTCAGCAACTCCTTAGACTCTGGACTGGCAGAGACCCAGTGTTTTGGAGGTTGAAGGTACCGTCCACATTGTTTGCACCAAAGTAGTGTGACTTGTTTCTGAATGCATTCTGTAATGTCGACTTGAGTACGTATGCAGTTGACACACATTCCAGCAGGGTTTGGAGGAATGGCGGTGCCACAGAGACAACAGAGTCTGCAACAAAGAAGGAGGTCACTCACGGTTTGTATCACTACATACTAGTAAATTGAAGTGTGCAATCTTTATTGGAAAAGCGTAGATATCAGGGGCAGCAAAACGTACACATGGCCTTGGGTATGACTTGTTTGGAATGTTGCATTTGTTGGAACTTGCACAAACGAGGCTTGATCCATTGCACTTATTAAATTGATGATATCAAACTGGTAAAGCCTTCGATAAAGCTACAAATCGTGGAAGTGGGATTGTTCTATCAACGGATTATAATCAAATCCTAAGGGTGGCGATCCCAGACATAAATTTTACATTAATGAACAACCTTTCTTGTATATGGAGTTCAGTAATGAATACAGAGCATATGTTTATGGACTACATTTTGCTGCACGAGCGTCCCCTGGGCTCGCACATTTTAGATCCTGGAGTGAAGTCTTATTTTCCAGCGGCTTGCAGGAAAATAAAAGATCGTCTTCGTCCTGCACTCATCCTCTTTCGTCATTGGGAGGGCAAAATGGTGAAATATTCAAAAGAACTGGCTGACGCCAGCAAGGCCGCCAAGGTAGGCAAATCAGTCTGATGGCAGTGTAGCAAGGCCATTGGCGACTTGAAGAAAGCTGACATGCGTTCTGTCATTATACATTGAATGTGAAAACTCATACTGATTTATAAGCATGAATTTGCTGTTGTCATATGCGTTAATCCGTGAACGATATAGGTGATGGTCGCTCAAAGTGTTGAGAAGACACACCAAATACGCCACGTTTCCACAGTAAAGCTTAATCAATGTCTAGTCACTATTGAAGTAGTCTCCTAAGCGCCACTGTTACTGGGCCTTCGTATAACATCCATTCCTCACTTACCTTCCTTTGCCCTTTCTTTGCAGGCTTGCGGCTCAGACCTTCGCGTACACTTCAAGAACACAAGAGAGGCTGCAGGTGCCATTAGAGGATTGAGTTTGAACAAAGCCAAGGCTTACTTGGAGGCTGTCATCGATCATAAAAGATGCGTGCCTTTCCTTCGCTACAACGGGGGTGTAGGCCGCACTGCCCAAGCCAAGAATGAGGGGAACAAGATTGGACAAGGCCGCTGGCCAGTAAAATCTTGCCAGTTTCTCTTAGACTTGCTTAAGAATGCAGAAAGCAATGCTGAGACTAAAGGACTGGATGTTGATAATCTTAAAGTCTCCCATATTCAGGTTAATCAGGCAATGAGAGGCCGGCGTAGGACTTATCGCGCACATGGTCGTATCAATGCCTACATGTCCAGCCCAAGCCACATTGAATTGATTTTGGAGGAAGCCACAGCAGCAGTAGCAGCCCCAGAGGAGGGTCGCCCTCGTAAGCTCAGCAAGAAGGAGCTTGCTAAGAAACTGCGCAGTGGAAGTAAGAGTAAGAGCGCATAGGTTTGTTACTCTTTGGCGTGGTGTAATAGATATCTGAAGATGAAGCACCTGTCTTCCAATACCTCCTCAATCATCTCTCTATACTGCACCCATCGGGAAGCTCTCCCAAGTCAGGTCAAAACAAGACGGACCATAAAACCCTTAACCACGACCTATTCTTTCTTTAAGGCTTTCATGAAAGTTTGTTACAACAATTCCAAGTAAAGAAAAATCGTACACAGCTTGCCAAGTCATTTGAAAACGCATTCAACTGCCAAAGCTGTCAGGTCTATACTATAGAAGATACATCTGGAATTTCCTTCTCAGGTATATTTGACACACTCCATGTCGTTCAGTTTGACAAAATCACCCAGAGTAGGGATTGCTAGCAAATCTTTTCTGTCCTCTGGTGCCAAAGCTTTGAGTTTACGACCAAAGCAACAACTTAAGAGCGCTTCTCGGTTGACTATTGAAGCTAACGAGCTTAACAAGTGGGCGGATCATGGGGCTATGGATGACCACTACGAGGGTGATCAATTCGATCGCGAGGTCGGACAGGTTGTCCTGAAGGTCCTTACTGCCAAAGCGGTGCAGCGCTTGTTGGTCATTTTGGGAGAGTATGACCTCATTGTACAGAATTGGTTTCACCAATGGTGTGCTGAGCATCCTCCAACAACTGGAAACGCATTTGTCGACGAGCTGATGCAGTGCAAGGGCGTCGTCATTCATGATAATCCCACTCAGTCTGACCACAGTGTTGATCCTCAAAATCTAGCCCATCGGATCCTTCAGATGAGGTCAGACATGTCCACACGGCTTGCTGGGGGCATGATCAGGTATACTGAGCTTGAAAACATGGGTGTCATTCGTAAGCATCTGGAGAGGGCAACCTATATGAGTGGCTCTCATGAACAAGGCGGCC
Source organism: Axilococcus clingmanii (assembly GCA_019693495.1). Classification (NCBI taxonomy): domain Eukaryota; kingdom Viridiplantae; phylum Chlorophyta; class Chlorophyceae; order Chlamydomonadales; family Chlorococcaceae; genus Axilococcus; species Axilococcus clingmanii. The sequence continues at coordinate 11,580 of JAAMXV010000539.1, forward strand.
AGTCCAAGGGAAGGAGAGGGTACTATGGAGGTGGTAGAAGAAATGTCCCCAGAACCTGAGTACCAGAGATATGTATGTACTGTGTAATTGTTTGTAGCGATGGTAATTAAAATTTGTGTTTGTGTAGTAGGAAATTCAATGGTAGGGGCAGGTGGCGCGATAGCTGGGATGGATGATGTAGATAGATTGATATGTGTACAAAGTGTGTGCCCCCTTTACTCTCTCCCAAAGTCAAATTGATTTTTTCAACATTCAAATATCTCTCTTCACACACTTTAGAATTTATGTGGCATGGAACATACAATACAAAAAAAGAATCAGACCCATGTTGTAACCAAAAGGGAAGAACAGTATGTGACTGGTAAACTCCTTAATCCCCCGCATTCACAGACCCACCGTATAGCTTCGTCCATTGGGATTGTGTACTTGTGAAATACTTGGGGAGGTGAGTGCCCACTCATACCAAACTTTAGTAGAGGAATGCCTCCTCCACATGACAAGGTCTATAGGCAGCTCAGGACACACCATGCATGGGTTTCTGATGGGGAAGTAAATGGGAAACCAGCTATGCATTCCGGGCGTGTGGTGATCAGGGTGTGTGCTCAGTGTGACATCTCCAAACAATGTGGTTGTAAAATAGCCTATGAAGCCCTGACACACAGCATGCTGACCTTGCAACGATATGGAATCCAATACATAGGGAAAAGAAAGCGCGATTGACCTGGTATTGTCAATCCTCTGAGCAAGGTTTGGGTGATGAAATGTGAAGACCTGTTGCGGCGGGGCAAGAGGAGTGTATCTGTGTGGCTTGACCACAAATGGGGTCTCAAAATGTTTCAGATCATCGCGCGATCTCACTTCATTCCACAGAGTGTGTGTAGTGACTGGTTGGATGTAGGACGTATAAGAGGAGGGAATGCTGATTCCCCCCGGCGCCAGGAATCTCTGGGCGCCATCCAAACACTCGGGGCTCAATTCATTGTCCCCAAAGGAGCCCAGCAATTCACTGACCAGAATGTCAGCCTTCTCCGGTGCATTCCAATGCCTCATGTCTGCATGCACTATGCGGACAGAATCTTCAGGCCAGCACTCTTCTGCCGCCCTGCATTGTATGTTGATCAGCGCATTGGGGTTTTTCTCTATGGCATACAGATGGAGTGGGCATCCAGCTCTTTGGGACGCGCGCAAGCTAGCAGAAACCAATGGACCTCTACCCGCCCCAACCACCATCAGAACAGTGACGGTGCTAGAATTTAGAGATTTGAGGGCATGATAGACGGCCTCTTCGTAGTGAGTATACTTGACGTGATCCTTTTCGAAAACTTCGTATGTTGCACTTTCCAAATTATCTTGCAATGGCTGTAGTGGAGATTGCAAGTAGTCCCTGTATGGAGCTTCCAACTGATCTTCTGGTGAGAGCTCTGGGATACGTCTGAACATGTATGACAAGTACTCCCAGTGCCCTCTGAGAGGGTGTTGATGCTGAGCTGGGCTGTCTTCAGTCTCAGACATGTTGAGTGAGGGAAACTCATCGGCAATAGTAGAAGGTGCCGGCAGTAGTGAGGAATCGCCACCATTGACTAGCACCACTTGCACGCCTTTAAGAAAGCACTCTGAAAGGAAGGCTTGGTGAGGTTTCGTCAGGGTTGGATAGCCTCGAGCATTCGTCGAAAATGCAGTCAGCGATAACAACACAGCTTTCACAGGCTCTCCCCACCACCTTGCCAACAGAGGAGAGCTAGGGAGGTCGGCATCTATTTCAAGAGCGATGCATAACCTTGGCGAATACTCACACATTGTTCTGACTTTATTCCACAGTTCCCAAGGGTCCTCTACGTCATGGGAGCATGCTGGGACTCGCACCCAGATATTCATTCCTGAGAGCCCCTGGACAGAGGCTGCAATCAACCGAGCATAGTTGTAGGGAAACGAATGTTGCATGGGCAAGGTAATGATGATGGCTTGAAGGGATAGATGGAGTGCCCAGTTAAATTGAGATGTAAAGGCTCTTTCGCTGTCATCTTGGACATCTGATGGCATGTTTGGATCGACCCATGTCGATACCATGCCAACCACTTGACTGCTCCAAGCAGGCGATACCACCAGCACATCACTGTTGGAAAATGGAGCAGTATACGATCCATCTTGTTGACATAGAGTCACAGGAGGACAGCGCAGATTTGTGTTCGCCATCAAAGGAGCAATAACAAAGTCAAATCCGCAAAGTGCAGCAGACTGCAAGTGTATGGACCGTCGAAACCATAATACGAATAGAACGTGCCGATACGCAGGGTTACCTGTATACTTGGTAGAATGTCTTGTTTAAATGACGCCTCCACGCCGGAAAATTTGGAATCCCCCAGGTCGTTCCTACGACTAAGTGGCATCCTGATGTTAAAATCCGATGCCAATTAAAATGGACACTACACAACACTCATAAGGCTAATACACATACGAATTATGTATAGCATGAAAATGTGATTGTAAGGATTGTTCAGTGTTCTAGCTTTGATTGTCGTTGTTTGGTAGGAGGTGGTGCACCTAGGTGAAGACCTTCCACGTGGAAAATAAGAAAGCCGGAGTCAAGTCAAGTCCTTCAACAGATGTCCTCGCTGAACACCAATTTAAAATCTTTCTTGTCATATTGCTTCAAAAACTGTTTGGGAGTGCAATCCTGCAGTCAACGAAGAGTGACGCGTCTCATCACCAGCTGACATATACAATCGGAAAGTTCTCGTCAAACACACCCCTCACGAGTCTATACCCAATAGATACAGCCTTTTAGTGCGAAAAAGAAACTCAACCTGACTAAACGTCAAGCTGGTCTTCGGTCTTTATCTCAACTACCCTACATGCCCCCTCATCATTCAACCGACGACACCTCCTGCACCCCCACCGACTTCAGCTCCACCGATGATGATCAGCCCGCCAGCAAACGCCGCAAGCACGCCAAATCAAAAAGTCATGTAAAAGGTTCTTGGACGTCTGGGGAAGACGCTCGGTTGATAAGGCTAGTATCAGAACATGGGGAGGGCAACTGGAGCACTATTGCCCGCCACTTCCCCAGCCGCATAGGCAAGCAATGTCGGGAGCGGTGGCATAACCAACTCCGTCCAGACATCAAAAGAGAGGCATGGAATTCTGAGGAGGAGAAATTGTTAATCAGCCTCCACACCAAAATGGGAAACAAGTGGGCTGACATTGCAAAGATGTTACCCGGCAGAACAGAGAATGCCGTCAAAAACCATTGGAATGCAACGTTGAGGAGGAAGGAGGATTCGACACGGCCTCGGACCCTCTTGAAGGTTTATATGGTGACTAAGGGCATTTGCCAGACCGAAGACGGCTCAATAGCTCCCACCACACCCTTCAACGACAAAAAAGGTAAACAATCGACCTCCTCCTCGAGCCACCTCCTTACGAGTGGGGAGGCTCAGGGCTCTCAATCGCCGGAAGCAGCAGGATTAGATCAAGGCCTCTTGGACTGGATAGATGCTGCAGTGGAGACCTCCAAACACTTGTTCCCTCCCAGGCTGCATTCTGCTTACATATTTAGCGAGGACACACCGGACGCCCCTTTGTTGGATCCCATAAACCTCTTTTCGCCGGGCTCTGGGCCGGCTGTAGACCCGACAGCCCTGTCATTTTCACCGAGTTTCCGACACCAGTACAGACTATCTATGCCTGGAGATTCTTCACTGAAGATGAGGAGGGGAGGTTGAGATGGTAGTGTGGGAGAGAGTTTGATACAAAGCACTTTTGGACACACAAACTCAAGAAAGAGTGCACTAGTAGAGTGAAGGACCGAGACCTCATCAAACTCCTGGAATGGACTGCCTGTCACAGATGGCATTCGACAATATTCGAGACTGGTTCCCTCTTTAAAAACAAACTTTTATGAATTTGCACCGCACCTATAACAGCAAATATTCAATCGGAAAGGAAATGTAACCTGGATTTCCGGTACAAATTTATACGTCCAAAGTCGCTCTTTTTAACATCTGACATACTAATTTAGGAAACCACTGCTTATATCAAGATACTATGCAATATACGTCCTTCAATTCTCATGCTGAGACTCCACGCAATGCATGGTTCACGCCATGCGTCCGCAAAAGGGTACGTCGACTGCCAGTGCAGAAGAATAAATGTACGTATAATAGCAATCCGTCCCTTTTTTATTATAGGGTATTACGCATAACATGAGTAGAGCATTAGGACCCACTGGCCCCTGGACGCTTGGAGGCGAGGAGGGAAGCGCTGAAAAAACGTGTAAGCAGCCAGTGCATAGTGGTAACAGGAAGGCCATGCTTCCAATGATGGTGAAATTTATCAAGGACGACGATGAGAATTATGAAGATGATGATAGTGATGATATAGTTGAGGATGATGAGTCCATCTACAGTCCCTTTGAAAGTTGTGCATGGAGTGACCACAATGTCCACGTCATAGACTTTGAGGAGGAGGAGTTTTATTCTCATGAAGAAGATGAAGATATCAAAGGCCATACACCATTAGCTGGGAAGAGACTCCCTGCCGAAGTACGATGCTTTGATACTGCTAGAATTTATTTGAAAGGGGGAGATGGGGGTAGGGGATGCGTTGCGTTTCGCAGGGAGAAATTTGTGCCCAAAGGAGGTCCTTCAGGGGGCAATGGAGGGCCTGGTGGAAATGTTTGGCTCGAAGCAGACATTTCCTTGAATTCCTTGCTTTCTTTCCGAAAGTCAGTTCACTTTAGGGCTCAACCAGGACAGCCTGGGCAAGGATCTGATATGCATGGTGCAGGGGCCAAGGACTTGATCGTCAAGGTTCCCCCAGGCACCATCATTCGTGCAAAAGATTCGCCTCCAGGGTCACCCCCTCTCGCAGAGCTTTTGAAGCCAGGCGATCGAGTGAGACTTGCAGCTGGGGGAAGGGGCGGTCGTGGTAACCTTTCCTTCAAGTCTGCCAGAAATACAGCTCCCGCAATCGCTGAATTTGGTGAAAAAGGACAAGAACTTTGGGCGGATCTGGAGCTCAAACTAGTGGCTGATGTGGGCATCATCGGAATCCCAAATGCAGGAAAGTCAACCTTACTGTCAGTCCTTTCGGCAGCGAAGCCTAAAATTGCCAATTACCCTTTCACCACCCTGATTCCAAATCTGGGCGTATGTTCATTAGATTACAGAACGACTGTTTTTGCCGACGTTCCCGGCTTGCTGGAGGGCGCTCATGCCGGTATTGGCTTAGGACATCAATTTCTAAAGCACTGCCAACGATGTCGGGTTCTTGTCCATGTCATTGATGGCACCTCACCTGATCCGTTGGGAGATTACTCAGCAATCAGACAGGAATTGGAACTTTTTGAGCCTGGCCTTGCAAGAAAGCCCCAGGTTGTAGCATACAACAAAATAGATGTCCCCGATTCGGGGGACTATTGGGATGAAATTAGAGAATCTCTGATCACTCAGTATAAAGTACCGCCTGAAGATGTCCTTGCCATTTCAGCTGTCACTGGGCAAGGAGTGACTGACCTGGTGAGGAGAGCACGTGGCATGCTGGATGCCTTGGCTCCTTGTGAGAAGGAGGAGGGGGAGGAGGGGG